>JAQBSW010014179.1:0-12166 GCA_029291075.1 Eudiplozoon nipponicum
ATTAGTTCATATATAACCAGAAGGTTAAACCAAAGTCAGCATGAACGAAACGTATAACTTCATGTGCACATTCATTTAATAGTGGGAACCTGTATTACGCGCTATATTCATTGTATATTTAGTGAGAAACACATAATAAACAATTGCATATTTATTAGCTCTCTGAAAAAAACAGTATATAATCGAAGTAGTTTGTCTCCTTTATCGGTAAGCTAAACACTTCAAAGCACAACTTTATTCGCTGCATGTATTATGTCCTATCTCCGAAAGTGGGTTCTCTGCAATAATTTGGAACGCTAAACTCTAACAACCATCAAAACCAAAAAAACGGATGGTAATTTTATCTCTTAAACAGGCCCCGATGACCTGTGTCCGAAATTAATTAAAGATGGTTGCTACAAAATTTGTTGAGGGTTCACTAATCTTTTTTCGTACTATTCGGAATTAGAAGACGATCATTTATCCTATCTTCAAAAAGGATAATTGTAATTTGTGATAGAAACTTGACTTCAATGATACGTTGTTTTTTCGTTTATCATCCTACCAAAGGAGACACATTTCGGCAAGCACGATGTTGTATAGATAATATATTTACCAAAAATAAAAAAAATATGATATAGCGATATATATATCGTCGTCCCAAATTCACCATCCTTCTAGACTTCAAATGTGCATTTGACTCAGTGGATCACAATGCTCAATTTGATATTTTGTCGATAATTCACTTCTTTAGGGTCTATGACAAATTATCTGTCACATATGTTCAAAATCCTTATTTAAATTTAATTTTGTAATTTATTCTTCCATACTTTCAGGTTTCAAGCATAAAATTTTTCTCTGACGGTAATTCAGATTATCTTGACTATGTTAAAGTTATTTGATTATTATTCGACAACCGTGATTCTCCTTAGGCCACCTTGAAATGATTAAGAGTTGTCGTTCTGCATTTTAGTATTAAATTCGCATCATCTAAATGCATCATAATATTTAAAGAACACGAATCTGCGGCCTCAGAGTGAAGACATAGACGTAGTTGACAGATTTACATATCTTGGCAGCTGTATCAATAACTAAGGCAACATCAGTGATGAGATGAATACGAAAATATAGAAATCTAGAATAGCATACTCCAACATTTATCACTTAGGCAAAAACACCAGTATCTCACTCTTCCTTAAAAGTCGAGAGTAAAACGCATATTGAAATTTGGTGCACTAAAGTAAAAGATTTAGACTTTTACAGGCATTCGACCACCTTTGTTTGCAAAACATATCCTATACACGTTAGCAACTACAAACAAGCTACGATGACATCCGAAGGCGTATTCTTGAAGCGAACAAAGAGAACTCACCGCTAGGGTATATATAGAGAGAGATATATATATATATATATATATCAACTGCGCTTAGCTCGGACACGAATTTCTTTAATTTGACTTCCATCGAGAGCATTGTTCTCTGAAATCAGAGCCACATTGACATAAGCAAACAACTGGCCAGATTTGAACACGACTACAATGATATTCTGTCATTATGAACTAGTCTGAAAATGATTTCTAGCAAAATCATATTCCTAACCTTTTTTTCTTTTTATTATATGATTCGATAATGATAACCGCTAGGAAGGTAGATTGCTGATGCCGCCTTTCTCACGATTTTCTTGGCCAAAATATTTTTAGAAAGCTAATTTGACTCGTTTTTGAGTGTAACATAAGCAAGAATCTTCCTCAAGTCTAGATCCCTCTATTCATAAATCACTCCATTGTAACATTTTTTTCAAATTTTTATTATTGTGATTATTGTTATTACTTTTTGATTTAATTATTAGTATAAATTTATATTTTCATTTCTCATTGTTAAGTAGCAGTAAAACATCAGCTAGCAAAGGCTTTTGTATTGCTACCCGTGACGATGAAGAAAATAACATTAGAAATTACTATTCCATACCTTCGGGATAAAGGTATAAAAGGTTGCTCCGGCGGTAGATCAGACGATTTTTAATATGCACAAGATATTGGATGATTACAAATATCATATGTGCTAACATGCATAACCCAAAGGAAAATTAAGGAATAATGTGCTAACAACGTTCGCCCGTCTGTAGTATAGGAGAAAAATTTACGTCAGTGAAGAGACCGTGTTTAGGCTTTCAACATAAATAATACACTTCTTGAGTATTGTGTGCCAGAAACTCAGAAAACACATCATTGCAATCCGAAGGCCCCTTCAAAATACCACTCAAAGTTGATCAAAGGTTGCTGCGAGTCCGCAGTGCCTATGATGATGAGACGTCTGTCAGCCTAATAGGGAGACAACTACGGCATTCGTTCTCCAATTTATTTGCCGTAGAGCTAGTGAACTATCGCAATCCGCGAGCATAATGGTATAATTCTACGTCTATGTTAGTAGCATGGTTCACAATAACGCAGCTTAAGTGAGTGGCTGGTACGGGCCAATCACCAGGCCGGTCAGACTTCCATAACCTATTGAATACACGGGCTCGTGATTGGCAGAAAAAAATAATTTTAATAGACATTCCAGACAAACATACCGTGACGAATAAAAATTGCAGCAGCAGGACAGTCTGATGCATAGCCGTCGCACATTCATTAGATTCATATCCAAATATATAAAAAAGAACAATGACGTCAAATATTCCCTAAAAGAATGACAAATATTCGAAACTGGATTTATTAAAATTACCTGATCAGAGTTTTGACTAACACAGGCCGATGCCCAGTTGTTTGGTTTCTTGAAGATATTTCGGCGGCCATTGACGGCCGCCTTCTTCACCTCACCCACCATCACAAGGTTTTTTTTTAAATCTGTGATGACAGGTGAACTGACGAAGGCAGACACCAATAGCCGCCGAAATATCATCAAGAAATAATATAACTGGACATCAGCCTGTGATTGTCAAAATAAAGATCAGGTAAATGACGTCAAATAAAAATTTTAAATTGATCTGAGCAATAAACAGTGTATTAGAGTGCAAGTTTATCATAAATAGCAGGCGTACATAATGCAGTTAAATAACACCACTTCCTTTTCGTCAAATCTCAAATTGAATGGAATAAATGGTATATTATGTAGTCATTTTTTGGAAAGAAAGGGACATTAAGATGGATTAAATATCTTAATTCTACAGCAAAAAACACACTTTGAAGCACGTGCACACACGACGCATACAAACAATTCAAAAATTAAAATTCAAATCATAGACCAATTTTCGGCCTTCATTTAGCTGAGGATTAAGGATGGTGCGCAAAGCAACTTTCGCTGTGTGGAACTCTTATTAGATTTAGTTTTCAGAAAAACACCTGGACACCGACCTGATTTGAAGTGTGATTTATACATATAGTTGGTTCAAACTTTGCAGAAACATTCTATCCTTTTCCAGTTATATTTAGTATATAATGTCCTAGAATCGTTCGTCTTTTAATCAGTAGTCCGGCCTACACGGCGCATTGAGTGGCTAGGGCAAAATACAACGTTGGACTGTTCGATTTCAGGGAACTCATTCTTCACATTAAGCTCAGCAGGCGTATTGTTGTATAGACAACCATCAGATTTTATTTTAAATTAATGTTCGGGACTGTAACGAAATTGTGCAGCCGACATCTCCAGTCAGGTGCAATGCATGCTAGACTACTTTAGGTGAGAGTCGCATATCTAATTTTGTTTTCGATAAATAAATGCATTGTGGTTTGATCCTCGCTAATCAGTTTGCCGTCGTACACTGATGATGATCATGGAAGTTCGAAATGTGTCAGTGCGTGCGACTGACGGTAGTTTTTCTGTGTTGTTCGACGACTGGCTACATAAAATGAGATTTGTGTTTACATCAAGCTCTCAAACTTGATTTAGAGCAATGTTACCACCATCCGCGCAATCAACGATTGTTTAATTGTAACCATCAATATTGTATTATGCATCGAGAAATCAGTGCCTTTTTAATTCGTCGAGTAAACATTTCGGATGGTACATCACCTATAAAAGGTATACTGATGTATAGTCTTTTTGTTACGTACGACTTTATAGCCTTTTTTGATGCAGAGAATTAACGTTTTCTTTAATTTATGTATTAATACAATAGTTTTTTATCAATTCAAAATGCAGCCGAATAAAAATGCCTGAACTAATAATTTCACTTTTATATGTCAACAAAAAAATGTTCACAATTGTTTATTTATGCAAATGCCGTGACCGCACTGGCCGATTACTAAAGATGCGAGTAAAATAACATATTAGGCTACACATAGTAGAGAACACTTCCTCCATATATGAACAAATTGTTTACACAAACTACATTCTGGATCAGGTGAACTTCAAGGTGTTCATCAAAGCAACAAACGAAAGAGAATTATGCATAGCGGAGTCTGTTTTATATAACAATGTTATACACGGTTAAAAAAGTAAACAGGAGTATATCGTACATGTTTTGTATACAGACTGATTACTTTTTGGGTAGGTTTACGCACATTTGTATGCCTCAGCATGTAAGTTTCCCGCTTTCTATGGGTTGTTCAACAATTTGTGTTTAATCCAACTCTATACTCCCCGTTTTCCATGATAGTGACTTTACAAAGCACCAGATATTACAGCTATGTTGAGTTTCAGCGAAAAGAAAACGACTTTATTTAACTGTATTGTACATACCTGTTTTATTATGAATTTTGCATCAATGCATGATTCATTTCTCAATTTAAATTTCTACTGCAATAGAAAATTTTAAAATAATTTTTCGGCTACTGGCGCAGTAAGAGAAATAGTATACAACAACATCAACAATAGAAACAATAATAATAATAATAACAGGTAAAAAACGTAGAAATTTGTTTAGAATACGAAATGGCACTAGGATTAATGAAGCTCATAATTTTTGTATAATTGTATTAGAATATCGACTAGTCTAATGAAAACTTCAAGCTCAACGTAATGGTATAAGAAATTACTACCATTATAAAAAGAAAATCTAGCACCAAATCTTACCTTGAGGAACATCACCATGTGCAGATTTTCCATCGGTAAGGTGGTAGTGTGGCGTGCTCCATGAATCAAAACAATTGACTGACAGTAACTGTGTAGCTTGCAATTCTTGGGTTGAATCTAATTTATTCCTTTGAATACAAAAAAGAAAATTATGAAAACAATCTACTGATCGAATATACAAAAAATATATATGCGTGTGTTTATAACGTAATACATTGAAAATGGCATGGAAGCTGTATTGAAGCTGACTTGGCCATAATTGTGTTGTGTAGAGTTTTAGTCTGCCTCTTTCTGTGTTAACTTTCATATTTACTCATAGTAACTAGGTCTCCAGCCTCGTAAATCTCTCCTAATAATCTGTCTACCCAAGTTATTACTGTTGTCATTATTAGCCAATTTTCTTATCTTATTGTTATTTTTCTTGTGGTTATATGACAGCGAAACAGTTGCCAATGACTTTTGGATTACTGTGCATAATGATGATGATTGGACCAGCATATTTAGCTCGAATCGGTAGTTGAAAAACACTTCTCGTATGGTGAACCCCAAGCAGAAATGTAGAATCAGTATCATCTAAAAAAAATATACGTAAAATTTAATAACAATCACTTAGCCTGGACACTACATTTCCAAACCTAAAGGAGACAGATGAACCATTTGACTTATCAGGATTTTATCGAATCCCATTTAAGGATAGCTACCTCAAACATGTAAGCGAAACGATTTGCCCAATTAAGTTAAGAGGGAACCCTTATTCTGCATATGAATATGGGCATACTAATAGATCAGATAGTGCATACAATACATTGGAAACAGGTCACAATTAACTAAGATGGTTGTCAACGCATTGTGAATTGTCCGAAAGCGATCGTCAAAATTTATTCTTAAATCTGTTGAAATTAAATTGAGAGTTAACAATACAGTATGTAAGCGAACTTGTTGCAGGTATATATAATTGAATATATACATATGTGTATGTATACGCGTATATACGTGAGTAGTAATCGATGAAATTTACTTTAGTAGTATAATAACCGTTAATGATTCTAATATATATTAATAGTTCTGTTTCGAACGTGTATACCGCATTTACCATAATTTGTGTATTTTAGATATGCTAAACAATCGTTAGTTGCGCGGCATATGGTAGTTTCCTAAATGAAGATTGCGAGCTTTGTAGTAGCCATCTTGTTTCTCAATTTTATAATTTTTATCCTCACAATATACTACTGTTTCAACGAGTTTCCGTTTTCATTTGTGAACACTGGGATATTCCAGGAACAGGTTATTTAATTATTCTGTTCTTGGCGTAAAATCTCTTCACAGATCACACATCCGCTGTGCAGTGTTGAAAAGAAAGTACACAGACATTTGCCAATTACTTGATTGAATGTTCATAAATATTTGTTATTAACATGGAGGCTAATTTTAAGTTTGAAGACAATGATAGCATAGTACAGGGAGTCGCAGGTATAAATCTTATAGTTGTGGACGGATAGATTAATCCAGATATACTTATACTGATACAGACTTGGCACATATTGGCCTCGCATTAGTAAATAGGACCATAGCCTCTACAAGAGCAAATTCATCCAGCGGACAAGATTCGCCCTTCTGAGGAATTTGTTACGTATTGTCTAGAAGTTTGCTGCGAGCTGGCTCAAACTAGGATACATTCGATTAGGATTCTATGACTATTCACTGCGCCACCCTACCCACATTATACACACTTTTTAATTATATATTAGCATGTGTTTCGGTTAGCCTTTCCTTCGCATGGAACCAATACGACATAGCATTCGATCCAAAGTATCAGCTAACCACCCTCATATTTGTCAAAATAGAACGGACATCAGGCCATCTTGAGCAGTGGCTTTGAATTTCGGATTTATAAAATTACACAATAATTGATTGCACGGATCATGATAAAAATTATTTAAATCAAGGTTGCAAACTGTGTGTTACATGGGTGTGCTTCTCGATTTGATCCATATCCTTCCTTACAAAAGTTATTTTCCGTTAACTAACGTTTGCTTACTTAAGATTAGTTTTTGGCACTTTACAATTGGAAAGAAACTTTTACATTTTATTTATCTCGAAGTTATTTGGCCGTGAAACATCGGCTATAAAAAGCCGTTGAATTAATATTACTATAATCAAGGTTGCGATCTTGATAAAAGCACCTGACCCATTAAATACTTATATGTCAGTATAAACTAAGAATTGTTAAGTGTAGAAAAGGCAATTAATCCAGTAGACCGGTTTCTTCCTTATTGGAAACTCATCATGTACTGGCCAGAATTTGCCGCGGACAAGTTCGAGCCCTGGATGAATTGCCTTTTCTACACTATACAATTCTTAGTTTATACTGACAATATCTAATTGGTTGCGCGGGCGGTGATAAAAATTATTATAATCAAGGTTGCTGTCATGATATAAGCACCTGACCCATTAATTACTTACATACGTCAGTATAAACTAAGAATTGTATAGTGTATAAAAGACCATTCATCCAGTAGACCGAGCGGCTCAGTGGTTAGAGCACCAGATATCGAAGCAGAAGTGTCCAGTTTAGAGCCCTGTCTGCGGCAAATTCTGGCCAGTACATGGGTTTCCAATAAGGACGAAACCGATCAACTGGATGAATTTCTTTTCTACACTATACAATTCGTAATTAATACAGACTAAATGTAAGTAATTAGTGGGCCAGGTGCTTATATCAAGACCGCAACCTTGATTATAATAATTATCACCGCCCACACAACCAATTCCCGTTTTATTACTGTCTGATTTGATGATTAATCATATACAACCGAATACTTCTCAATTAAATACAGACGCATATACAAACGAAAATAAATTATGCATTTAGTGTTTTTTGACATTGCAAGAAGTGGCTTATAGCCATCGTCACATGTATAGAAATTCAACGGTGTCAGAAAATCGCAATATTCGCTTGTTAATCTTTCCATGCACGTATCAAAATTATAATTAAGATTCAGAGACCTACTTTTACTTAAGGAAAATTAGCATTTTAGCCAAGGAATCAATTTTCACCACGGTTTTTATCGTGTTGGAAATTTTCAAACGTCATCATCATGTAAATCCATGCAAAAACCAATAGTGAAGCCACGAGTTTGTTCTTACTGCGCAGTAGCTTATATTGTTAAATTTTAGTGGCGGAGTGAGAGCAAGCATGCCAGACGCGAAGGGCAAGTTTCGAGTGCTCAAGGAAACTTTGGACACTGGCATCTGGGCAAATAACGCTAATTAGTCTTGGTTAGTAGACTATCTAAGAGACGGAAAACTCCAAATACAAACCATTCTCACTAGGAATAGGAGTCCTTGTGTTCTTTTACAGTCCACATATAAACATGAACGATACAAATTGCACTGATTACATACTGCAACGGCCTTATCTGCTGAGCCATGCGGAGAGAATAAGCTAAATAGGGCTACTACAGGCAACTTTATCTTCGATTCTGCGTCCTTTCCTTCCTTTTCCTCCTCTCAATCTAAAAATATCGCTCTTTTAGATACTATGAACACTTGATGTTGATCATATCACTGAAACTAATGTCGGATTACCAAATATCTAAATTAGTTTAAATAGACCATCCTTTATTAAACGCGGGTTAGGTTTTAACATAGGCGCATTTAATGTTCGAACATTAAAACAACTTGGACAACAAGAAGCTCTCGCACGTACGTTGGATAAATTATAAATCGACCTATGTTGCGTATCTGAAACCAGAATACAGGATCCTACGTGCATTACAAAACTGGTTGAACCATCCCTATCTACGCGTTATTGGCTTCGAACATCTGGTTCCACGGAGTTCTCTCAAGCCGGTAAATGGGGCGTTGGTATTGTCCTTAGCACACGAGCTGAAGCTTGCTTAATTGAATGGATCCCTTTAAATAGTCGACTTTGTGCGGCACATTTAAGTATATCTACTAAAATAAATGCAAAACACCGTAATCAACGTTGCCTTTTCGTTGCATATGCATATGCTCCTACCGATTTCAGAACTGACAAAAGCAAGGACGCTTTTTACTCCGAGCAAAGATCCTTACTACGTAAAGCACGAAGATCAGACAGTCTTGGTTATCATCATCATCATCAACATAGATTAAATTTAAGTAGTACAAACTTCAGACATAGTTTTAGACGTTGCGCCACATAGTGTCCTCCAGCTGCCGAACAACAGCGGACTCAAATAGATCATGTATCAATTAGTTATAGATGGCGTAGTTGCATTCAGAATTGTCGTTCGTTTTGGAACACCTATGCCGACTCGGTCCATGCACTTATCCGTTGAAGATTTGCACTAATACTTTCCGGGAAAATAAATAAGAATATGTCCCAAATAGATGTAAGAAAACTCGAACAACCGTTCTGAAAAAAAATGAAGATATTCTAAAGTCAACGCTAACTGGTCTTCGTGGCAAAAATTCGAATTAAATTTGGTTCGATACAAGTTCTACTATGCACTATGCAGTTGAGACTGTATGTGGCATTGCAGGTCCCCGTAGAAGTCAGCATTGGCTGTAAAATCTATGAAGATACTGGAAACAAGTCGCCAAACTCCATCTGGCTCGTCTCAAGCATTTGCATGAGGTTATTCCAACTCATTCGCGCAACAGGTCCAAGAAAAGTAAAAGTTAGCGAAACTATAAACGATAGTAACAACCATTTAATTACCGTTAAAAGAAGTCGTCTTGATAAGTGGGTTGAACACTTAAAAGATCAATTTTCTTGGGCACCTTCGTCAGATTTGATTCCCGAAAACATGCCTGTATCAACTATGCGGAATGTTTATTTCGAATAATCATCAGAGTTTGAAATACGGAATGCAATCCTATTTATTAAACGTCGTAAAGCCGCAAGCCCTGATGATTTGCTTAGGGGATAATTTAAGGGTGGTGGCGATATAATTTCGATAGCGTTGACTAAACTTTTTCGTACTCTATGGAATGAGGAGACCGTACAACTTGATTGTAACTAGTCGAACATCATTCCTATCTTCAAAAAGGCAATAGAAATTCGTGCGATAACCATCGTGGTATAAGCTTGACTCCTGACATGTATAGGTTATTTGCTTCGATTCCGCTCAGGATGAGGTTTTATAGATAATATTTTTACGCTAAGACAAGTTCTTAAACAGCGACATTTATATCGCCGTCTTTCTAGACTTCAAGGGTTCATGTGACTCGGATGATCGCAATGTTTTATTCCATATTCTGTCAAAAAGTAGTGTGTCCACAAAATTTCCTAATTTCATGCGCGCTCTATACAGAAAAACTTCCGGTCATGTAAAGGTCTACAACGAATTAACGCAAAACCTTACAACCAGCAGTGGTGTTAATCAAGGCTGCCCACTTCGCCCTTCCTGTTTAATTTCGTAATCGATGGCAGTATGAACAACACTCTTCAGCACATTCAGGATGCAGGTGTTTAAGTTTTCCCAGGCGTTAAACTGGACTTTAAAAGAGCACTAGGTAGCCTACTCCTAGTAGAGATGGTTTTCCTAATCTTAGATAGTTTGCCAAGGCTGATGAGCACTAACCTCCCAGATGAAAGTGGTCAAAGTTTCCTTCAGCAGTCGAAACCTGTCATACGAATCTGGCATGCTTGCAATCATTCCGCCACTACTCCTTTAACATTAAATATTACTGCATAGTAAGACCAAATTCGAGGCTGCACATGAAATGATATGGCTGTGACCAATTAGATCCGGAAAGTTTCATGCGTTCAATTCCGGACTGACCAGCTTCTTCTCGCAGGTCTTTAGGCTGAATTCCATGTTCTCAATATGAATCCAAGGACCTAGCAACGAACATCCAGTATTCAGGTTTTGCTGGGATATATATTGAAAGGATAGTGGACTAAGTAAATAAAACATGCACGTTAATTATAGTAATAATAAAACCACAAATATATATTATTTGGATTAGTTGTGTTTTGGAATTCAAGGCATGTGTTTAAAATAAGATAGAATCTGTACAAAGAAAAGTTGTGCAGCTTATTCTTATACACAGGTTTAATTTTGCCAAATATATATTATTTTGCATTATTAAATGATATTTTAGTTAATATTTTTTCGCGAAAACATGTCTGATATGCCGTTTTATGCTTTATGTGTTTCATATCATGCAACTCTGATATATTACGAACTTAGTATGTGGTATCATTCCAACAAATTAAATCTAATACAAGCTCACAGAATAATGTTAATTAAACAATAATCAGCAACTAAACACCGTAAATTAAATTAAATGCAATTATAAAACCAATTCACAGCTAAACGTTATCCTAACATATGAAGGAAAATACTGAATATGCATCAACGTACATGCCAATACCGTCTGTCATATTCATAATTAAATTTGTTGAATGTTTAAAATTTCTTTGTGCATCTCGAGCACAGTATTTTTCCGCTGAAACATAACTAAATTTAATTCCTCACTCTTTTTAGCAACCGATGCTCGTTTCTGCCTTTGTATAACTTAAATTTTTTTAAATAATGACAAATTTACTGAGCAGCTTTCTGAGAGGATTTTTAGGCATAGAAGCTATTAGCCTCCTCTTTCGCTTTTTTCTCTTGTTAGAAGGAGGCGAGTTCTCTGAATCTGAGTCACCATCAATATCACTCGGTTCCCAAATTATATTATTGCTCATAATTAGGCATTTGCGATTCGGTTACTTCGAAGTATAGACTATAAATGAATTTAATAATTGTACGATTCTCTCATTATATAAAGTTATTTATGAAGAAGTATATTATTTTTATAAACATTATAATGTCAGATCTTTTACTTTTTATTACAAATTTTCCATAAATCATTATTAATCGGCAAAATTTGGAATATTTATTAAAAAAAGATTTTTATAAATACCTCTTAAAAACATCGTAACTTTAATTTAGAACGCGACTGATATAAAGTGTAATTTGACTCGTTTCAATATATGTAACGTATCAAATTATACAACCGATATTTTGCAAAGTAATTCAAGAAAAGACGCGCAATTTAACTGACTAACACTAAGCCAATAAGTAAGCCTATAATCCATAAACCAATCACATGCGACATGTACAAATATAGAATAGAATAGAATAGAATAGAATAGAATAGAATATCTTTATATGGATTCAAACCTCACATGTTCCATC
>JAQBSW010014180.1:0-12166 GCA_029291075.1 Eudiplozoon nipponicum
GATGTCAAGTAGAATCCCTTCGCAACTTTCGCTCCATAAGGAAAAATTCGGCGTTATAGCTTCGGTTTGTTTGCCATCGGACAATTGAAAGCCGCAGAGGCTGTGGCCAGTTGATGTTGCCTTGCCCAAAACGGTGTTGTTGCCGGCTTGCTCACCAGTGAGTTACCCCGGATAAACATATTTCATAGCAACCAGGTTCTCTTGTTTCTCTCTTTCGGTTTCACTTATGTGGAGTATATATATATAAGAGAAGTATATACATATGTATATATATAAGAGCAGCAAGTATATGCTGCCATATATATACAGGCGATATATGCGCGGCAGAGTATATATATACATATATATATGGTTATATATATATATATACAGCGTATACATAGCATATAGAGTATATGGTTACATGGCCATATACAGGTATATATATATATGTATATATATATATATATATAGTCGTATACATACATTTAAATATACATATATTCATACAAATACAGACACAAACATATCTACATACAGTAATGTATACAGACATGCATAATCAGCGATCCTGATCTTCCGTACTTTGGGTCGCGTAGGAGCTCACTCTAATAAGAAAAAAAATTAACAAGGTTACTTCAATGAATCCTCTCTGCTGCCAGACTAACAAGGATCTTTGTCTATTCACTTTTCTTTTGGTTAGTGACGGCGAGATTTTGCGTGATTAAATGATCGATATCGCAATTAATAATATCCAGGCATAAGATTGCTTACCCAGTCCACCTGTAATTCCAGTTATTCACCGGAGTAGCCTCGGTTGTCTGACGTGCAGGTGAAATTAGCCTAATGAAACAGTATTGACGTTCCATAACAAAGTACGTTGGTCGAGGAAAATCAAAAAACGACAATATAAAACTTTTTGGCTCAAATATTTTGCTACAGATGACTGCCTCTTCACGCTAGGCTGGCTATAGCCATAGACCATATTAAGCGAATGCATCCAGTGACAAATATGTCAAGGCGCTGATCGATATAGTGTATTAACACCAGTTTTCACAGCGTAAAGTATGTTTGGCTTGATAATAATCATGTCGATAATATGGCGGTTTCAGAAACATTTCTTGCACGCCCAGTTGAATAGCTTTTGGTGTTTATCTTAAATACAGTCGCATGATGCTGGATATTGAAAAATTATTACGTATGGTTGACGGCAGTTTTGCTATGTCGGTTTGCTTCAAGCTCCAAATAAGAGATGAGAGCCACATATCTAATTTTGTTTTCCATTTATATGCATTGCCGTTTTATCCTCGCCTGTCAGTTTACCGTCATACTCTGATGATGATTATGGAAGGCTGCAACGCGACAGTACGTGTGATTGACGGAAGTTTTGCTATGCTGTTCGAAAACTGGTTAAATATATTTGGATTTGTGTTTACTTCAAGCTCGCAAACTTGATTTAAAGAGTTGTTAAAAACACCCGTGTATTTCCATTTTTTATTTGTAGCTAACAGAATACCAATTCATGTAGGTGTGTTTCTTGTAAATTTGAATAGAGAAATACTTTACGTCATATATTGCATTTCTAACATGAATAACAAGATTTTGCGAACTTGAACTTCTTCAAAAGAGAGAATCTTTTACGAATTCGTGATTCATTTTCAAAAATGCATTAAAATGCAAATTTTCCTGGCAGTGCTGAGTCTATTTGAACCAGGTTCAGAGTGGAACATATTTGGATTAATTTTTTATCATGTCAGCACAATATATCTGATATATTTTTCAGTAGAACGTAAGTAAAGAACGATGAGAAGTCAAATCAGCCAATATTACAGATTTAAAAAAAATTTTTACGCGTTCAGTCGTCTAGGGTTGCTAAAGTTTTTGGGCTTGAAACATGTCCCATCCGAAGTAATAGTTAGTGTGTGAACTTTTCCAGATTCTATGTTGGTGCGTTGATCATGGACACCACTTTCAAAGAGTTACTGCGGTTGATGTAGATATTTGATTTATTAAATCGTTCATTTCTACAAATAGCTTTGATCCGATTTCAGAAAAAGATTAAAAAAAGCCGACCACAATCAGAAAAATCAGCAATGTCGAAGCTTATATTTTAAAACAGAGCACACAGTCCACCTAGAAAATTTAGCGGTTTGCATAAAACAACATCGGAAGAATTATTACATACACAGAGCCGTCTAAATCCAACAGCAAACGCTTTGCCTGCATAAACAAAAATTCAACCAAAATGATGTTGTAATTTACTGGTCAAGAACTATAAAATCCAGCAATATTATTCTAGTATCAAAAATAGTAGGTCGACAGGACTGGCCGATTGCTATATATCATTGAAAATAGGTTAGTGAAGAGGACAAAACTTGCAAACAGCACTTAGGCAATAGACGAATGCTTTGTGCACAACAATAATATCCGAATAATAGATATATTCTTTAAATCAAGTTTGCGAGCTTGAAATATACACCAATCCCATTGTATTTAACCAGTCGTCGAACGACATAGCAAAACTACCGCCAGTCGCAACGCAATGACGCGTTTCGACCTTTCATGATCATCTTCAGAGTACGACGGCAAACTGACTAACGAGGAACAAACCGCATTGCATATATATGGGAAGCAAAATTAGATATGCGGCTTTAACCTCTAGTAGTCTTGCATACATTGTACGTGACGGGAAGTGTCGGCTGCACAATTTCTATGCAGTCACGAACATCAACTGTTTGTAGTTTTCGCCACACACATATATATATAGACAATACAATTAAACATTAATTGATTGCGCGGGTTGTGGCAAATATTCTCTAAATCAAGTTTGCGAGCTTGAAGAAAACACCAATCCCATTGTATTTAACCAGTCGAACAACATAGCAAAACTACCGCCAGAAGCAACGCGCCGACGCGTTTCGACCTTCCATGATGATCATCAGAGTACGACGGAAAACTGACTATCTAGAACCAACCGCATTAAATATATATGGAAATCAAAGTTAGATATGCGGCTCTCACATCTAGCAGTCTCGCATAAATTTTTCGTGACTAAAATAAATACATTTTTTGTGGTTTTAAACAAGACACGAAAAGGAACTGCTCATTGCCTAAGCTTTTAGACGCATCCCATTCTATCCGCAGCTAAACAAAAGAGGAATTTGTATTCGAATTAATTAGAAATTGAAGAATATTGTGTTTTTGTATTAGTACCCAATGGTTTGTCTAAATTAAATTTAAAAAATAATAATAAACACGCATTTATATAATTTTAAACCATGAGTCACATAGCCAAGAAATATGCAGTTTATCATTTCATTATAAATACCAAATGAGTGGGCGTCTTGATTTAAATGGCATAAATCTATCACAACTAACATGTTATTATGTTGACTTTTGTTAATGGCAGACATTTCTTCTCCATTCAGCTTTGTGGGTACCTACACGTTCGTGATTAAAATGCATTTAAAATTTTCTTTATGTGGTCGTCTTGTCTCGCAATTTTTGCGTCAGCCATAACGTGCAGAACATAGTTAAAAATAAAAGATTGAAAAAAATTACGAAACTGGATTAATCGATACAACCTGATGTGCGTTTTAAATAACAAAGACTGAATTCCCGTTGTTTTGTTTCTTCAAAATATTTCGACATCCATTGGCGAATGTCTTCTTCAGTTCACCCATCAACACAAGTTTTTAAAACTTGTATGCTGTTAAATTAATGAAATTGACTCGGTGTGACACGTAAAGACTAAAAATAGGAACAAACATATAGAAAAATAAACTAACATTCGTTGCGCGGGTGGTAATAACAGTTGCTTAAAACAAGGTCGCGATCTTGGTATAAAAACCTGACCCTATATGCACGTACATTTGTCACTATTAACAAAGTATTGTATAATAAAGAAAGGGAAATTCATCCAGTAGACTGGTTTGGTCCTTATTTGGAACTCACCATGTACTATCCAGAATTTCCCGCGGTCAGACATGTCCAGGTACACTTTACAATACTTATTTTAAACTGTACATAATGGATCAGGTTTTAAATGAAGATCGCGACCTCGATTCAAGTAAAGCGAAAATTAGCATTTTATAGGCAACGCAAAATGAATGTGAACTCACAACAATGGATCAGAGAAGCAGGTCTTGGCGCTGAAGAAGACTAAAGCCAAGAAGACAACAACTGTAGCGTGTACTGATGAAATAACTCTGAAAAAAGTGAGTAATAAAAAATTTCGACAATGAGTATATCTAAGCAAACTTCACTAGCTAGGTTCAAAGCCAACGACACATGATAAATTCATGAGATCTAGTTCAAAATGAAGCAAACAAAATTTGCACACTCCGATATGGAAAAATTATAAATTAAATAAAATTTAAGAAATTTCTTAAAACCTTGCCCATGTACAAGTTCGTAATTATACTAACTCAATTTCTTTACAAGCCATAACTGTTTTCATCTTCTATATTGTGAAAACCAAAGTCAGCAATCTATAACTATCTACAAGGCTCAATAGTAAACCACAAATTGATGAAAAGTTGAATACTGATTGTAAACCGAGAAGTTTTGACAGATTTATGCTTATCTGAGCAACCTTATTAGACAGTTATTGACTGTCTTTTAATATCAATAGCTTATGTTCATGTTATGTGAATATATTGTAGAAATCCTAATTCGAAAATACAGACTAATATTTTTGATTAATTCAAATAACATTGGTTGCGCGGGCGGTGAGAAAAAATATTTACGTCAAGGTCGTGATTTTCATATAAATACAAGTCCCATTAATCTGAAAAATGTATGTATATAACGGGAATGGTTTTGTATATCAAAATCGCAATCTTGATTTATATCAATTTTTTTAATTAACTGATTCACTTAATTCAAGGCATCTGCTTCTTAATCATTTCTAACTTTAGGAGACATTCTACGGACATCGCTTACGATTTAACGATCAAACTACTCATATATATATATATATATATATATATATATATACTCTCTATATATATATACTCTCTTGTGTGTGTTTTCTTACCCCATCTCGTTAAAAGGATTCACAATTTTATTCATGCCAGTTCGTCAACTGCCGACTCGCGTCTAGAAGTAGTCATACTGGTTTAGCTGCCACATTATTACCATCCTTCTCTCGTCTAGAAGAAGTTCCTACAATCTTTGTAGACTTTCCAACGTTACTTAATATAATATCTTGCATGATTACTAAATTCTAAACTATCTAATACTTCATAGGTTTAAAAAACCAAGTATCTCAGAACACAATAAGTGGCAAAAACTATTTACTTTATATATTACGTTTATGCAAGAATAGATAATATAAAGAATATAAAGATGACTCGATGGACATGGTATAAATTGAAAAAATTAGTAATGGCGAGTACACATGAATATAATAGAAAAAGACGACTTTATGAGCATAGTGATAAACGATAAGCATAGAAAGTAATGCACATAACGTCTAATTAATAATTGCTACAAAGTTTGACAGTGAAATCATCGATAGCTAACGTACATGACCCAAAATCACTACAAAATCATGGCGACTCGTTCCAAAACAATACGTTTCCGAATGTCGCTACTTTGTCTTTAAATGTGTCAAATAACTTATAACTAAGAATTTAATAATATGAAATTAAGCCAATAACAATTATAAATGCACAAGAAATCAATAAGCACAATAATAAGACTGGCCAGAATAGTGATATAGTTACGACAATGTCACTCCAAATGAAAAAGAAGTGGCCTTAAAAAAGATCAGGAGTTAATGTATATACACATAGATACACATGCACACACACTATACACACACACACATATATATATATATATATATATATATCACTTTTGAATAATTGTGAATAAATGCGTCTGGATTTGTAGAAAATTTGTCCAGAAGTTGTTGCGGACAGAGCTCAAACCTGGGCACGTCTTCGAAATCAGTTGCTCTGACCACTGAGCCACGCGTTGAGTTCCCAAAAAGGACGACACAGGCCTACTTGATGAATTGCCTCTTCTAAATTATAAATTGCTTCGTATATACATAATGAGAAAGGTGCTTATATCAAGATCGCAACATGACTTAAATAATCGTTATCAACGTCCAGCAATCAATTTATATTTAGTCCCCAAAACTAGACCAAAAAATTGAAAAAGGAAATTGCTCTTTAAGGATAAAATTCCAGCTAGAGTAAGAAAGCTAAAAAGAAAGTAATTGTTACATTATCCTGCGTAGACAATGCTCGTTAACTCGATTAAATAGACAAAGATTTAACGCTTGACATAATCCGTATACTGGAATATCAATATAAAAGAAGCAAATTAGTGCACACTAATTTAAAGCTCAGTAATTTTTATGCATTTTTTTAAGAAAAGGAAAGGGCTTTTTTTAAACTGTGTTTTAAATAAATATTTAAAATAAATATACATTTCCTTACATGATTTATTACCCAATGCAAATTACAAATGCATAAAAATTGCAGAACTAAAGTACCGTGGCATGAAATTATCACTACCAAACATAAATCATTTAATTTTACTTCAATGCAAATAGGGCGAGGCTTTTGAAAGAAAGGTATTTCATTAATGATGTATCGAGAAGGAGCAATTTCCTTGAAGACATCTCAAACTATGCCGTTCAGCTTCGTCCCGCTGCAATTAGTAAAATTATAAGACGATTTACAAAGAACGCAATAGAAACACAAAATCTGAAACTTGACAATGTGGACAACCAGATCTTAGCGTCGGAACCTCTTAATATTATTCTCCCGCCACACGCGATTTTTCTTCTCAGAGTGCTGCTAACTGAATTTGTATGAATTTTGTCGACAGAGAAACTCAGAAGCTACAGAGTAATCTGATAACGAGTAGGCCTACAACGCATTTTCTGAGAACACTCACGCGTTCATTGGCAAATACCTGAGTTTGGACCTATCAAAAAAGAAGGAAATCCTAGCGCTTTGGCCAAGTCTGTATATTGCCGACAAATAAGAGCCAGACGACAGAGATTAGAACAAAAGCCGCACTTGAGCGTCTATACAAAAATGCTACATCAGGAATTTTGTCCATTTTTTTCAAGATTAATTATGTGTTGCCTAGGTACAATTTCAAATGAGACACGAACGATTCCATTTTCTGAAGAGTGAGCACATATAACTTCAAGAATAGAGACAAACAACGAAATAATTTTTATAAAACCAGACAAATGCTCATGAATCGTACTTATCAACAATATTCTAGATGAAGAACGGAAATTAAAACTATACCAAGTAAGTACAGACAGACAGGGAACTATCGAGTATGTAATATGGCTTTCGATCAACAATTCATGTGAAGAAACACAACAAGGAACAGATGACGTAAACTATAATGAAATCGATAACATCATATGTCACCTCAAACTAGCAAAATGAGTGAGGAAACGCACGGACGTAATGTACTGTAGTTGGAACGAGCAGCTTTTGCCATTGAGTCCCATCATGCCAATGATCAACCCTCGACAGACAAACTGGTGGGAGAACCAAACGGAATCCTTTAGCCGGTAAAACTGATAATGTCAAGCAATTCTGTCCGCGATACCTTTTACTTTGCTAGTAAAGAAAAATCATACAATGTAGAGTATAAAATAACATTGTACTATTTGATGTTAAAGTCAATTTAAAAGCCTCTCTTTTGACAAAATCATCCATTTTCTCTGCACGTTCATCAATAGAAACAACCCATGATTCCATTTACCTATAAGTCATCTAAAGATTCTCCTCAATAAGCGCACGAAAGATGTTCAAGTCCCTTTTCAATGGCCAATATTCCTCGGAATTCGATGGAATAGCAATGGACAGTCAAATAGGAAGTCTACTAGCTTATGCCAACATGTTCTATCTGAGAACAACAAAGTGTACCACCATACATATCTGAGGTATGTTGATGACAAATTCATAAATATAAATGTAATTGTCGAAACATATGCCATGCTTAAGTATTTTAACAATGTTGAGCATCAAATACAATTTACTTGCGAGAGCCACGAACCTCAGTCTTACGCACTGTCTCTAATTGGCGCATTGCTATTTAGACAGAAGGACGGCAGTCTAGAAATGAAACTATACCCAAAAATAAACATGAACAGGCCAATACGCCTATTACCAAAGCGCTGTCCCAATTTCGCAAAGGAGACCTTCGATGTGCGGTTTATCCGACAGAATAAAGAAAATCTGTTATGAAGAAATTTAATGTCAAGAAATGGCGAAACTCAAGACAAAATTACAAAAAATCAGGTATCTAAAAAATTTCGTTAAAGAAAACATAAAAAATAAACAACGATAAAAGGATAATGAAATCATACCCAAGCAAAAGACAATATGTGTAATTATATCTTTTAAAAGGGACGCACCACCCAAAATACATACTCGAAGAATTAAAAAATCAGAGACGACTCGAATATCTAATACACAAATTATGCTTGTTTATATCATAAAACACCTTCTAAATTATTTCTTTAAATCAAGTTTGCGAGTTTCAAGTAAACACCGATCCCATTGTATTTAACCAGTCGTTGAACAACATAACAAAATTACCGCCAGTCACTTACGCGCAGCGCGTTTGAACTTCCTTGATCATCATCCAGGTACGACGGCAAACTATTTAGCGAGGATCAAACCGCATTGCATATATATGGAAAGCATATTTAGATATGCAGTTCTTACCTCTAAAATAGTCTTGCATACACTTTGTACAATGACTGGAAATATCAGCTACACAATTTATAGCCACAGTCACGAGCATTAACTGTTTGTAGCTTTATACATCTACATATATAAATACAATTTAACAAAAATTGTTTGCGCGGGTGGTGGTAACAATTCTTTAAATCAAGTTTGCGGCCTTCAAATAAACACCAATCCCATTGTATTTAACCAGTCGTCGAACAACAAAACAAAACTACCGCCAGTCGCAACGCACTGACGCGTTTCAACGTTGGAAAGCAAATTTAGATATGCGGCTCTCGCCTTTAGAATTCTTGCATATATTGTACATGCCTGGAAATGTCGGCTGCACAATTTCTGTGCAATCACAAACATTAGCTATTTATAGCTTTCGCCACACACACACACATACACACACACACACTTGTATTTAACCAGTCATCGAACACCATAACAAAGCTACCGCCAGGCGCAACACACCGACGCGTTTCGACCTTCCTTTGTCATAATCAGTGTACGACGGCAAACTGATTAGCGAGAATCAAACCTTTTAAATTAGATTGAAAAAGATAAGTTCTCTGCAATCGCACAGTCCAACACGGTTTATTGATACAAATGCTCAGTGCCGATTACTGAAGAAGCGAATTCAAGCACATTTTAGACTAAGCAGAACTCGCACAGAGGAGAGCGTTTCCACAATAGCTGAAACCCTTCTGTGTAAAAATCACATCCCAACTCAGGCGAATTTCCAGGTGCTCTTCAAAGTAAAAGAGGAAAAACAATTACGCATAGTGGAAGCTAACCTACGCCACATCATTAATTCTCAGCTAAATAAACCAAAGAAGTTCGTGCATAATTTGGATATAAACTGATAATTGGTTTGTTTGTGCGTGTGTTTCAGCATGACGCGTTCTCCACTCCCTGTTTTTTGTTGTTGTACAATGCATGTGTTAGATCCAAATTCATCCCCTTGCTTTCCAAACAAAATTGACGATATGCAGTACCAGATATTACGCTCAAGTTGAGTTTGGCGAAAAGCAAACGACCCGTTGTAACTTTGTTGTACATAACTGATTTGTCATAAATGTGGTCTGCTGTACAGGATTTATTTCTCAAGCCAAATTACTAACGCATACTAGTTTCAGAGAGAGTAACGATTTCTAGCCTACATGTTTATACTATTTATTTTACGGTTTACTGCGGCTGACTCCTTTTGGAGGATAAGCCGGCTCCATTGATTTCATGGAGTTTCTTAGGAATTTGGTACAAGTGGTGTCCCCTCACCACTCCGCTTTTTGATCGAGGACGCACCTCTAGCCTTTGCACATCCAAGCGCAGTCTGCAAGGCAGCAGGAAGTTGCATGGTTGCCGTTGGCTGTTGAGAGCTCATTCGCCATTCGGAGGTTCGGGGTACTGTCCAGGAGTCAATGTAATCCTGTGACAGTTGAACCCTTTTGTGGCGGGGAACACACGCCGAGTCATGGTGCCGTCGTCGGGCTCATGTGGTATTTTATAAGAGATCCGATTGCCGGTCGGAAATCCACCACGCCCTGGTGACACCACCGCCATAGCCCCGTTAGCCCATGTACGATCGGCCATCGAGACATGGATGACACCGTCGTACCACGTTGAGGAGGGGATGGACTTTACGACGGCTGCGATACCTACGTAAATATCTCAATCTGAACTCAATAATCCTCTTCATCAATCATTCGCTTTAAGAAATTTATTTGTTTCGAATTATTATTTTAATCAATTATTCGTCTGCCTTTTAATTTTACAATGCCGCGTTTTGCGTACGCGGGTTGTAGCTTTGCACAAACAGTTTCACAAAGATCCGATTGATCACAATTTCCATGTCAGTATCTTTTTCGTCTTCGATCACGCTGGGTGTGTATTCTTCGCTTTCTTCCGAAGGCTTCAACATCGTTCATGCTAACCATTGGAAATGTGGTGCTACGAAATCTTTGTTAACTGGCAACGTCTCGGAACACGAATTACGGTTCCATCATCAGGCCAATAGTCACATCTATACACAGCACAATATTCACAATAGTAGATTTAAGAAAATGTGGTAACCTCGTTCCGAAATAGTTCTATTTATATATTTTTTGACTCAACACTAGTTTTAAACTAAGAATGTATCTCAGTAATTAAACTCAATATATGCTTATGCCTAGCGCACATGAAAACCCTCACGCAACGTGGTACGACGGTGTCAACCATGTTTCGATGATCGATCGTACATGGGCTAACGGGGCTATGGCGGTGGTGTCACCAGGGCGTGGTGGATTTCCGACCGGCAATCGGATCTCCTATAAAATACCACATGAGCCCGACGACGGCACCATGACTCGGCGTGTGTTCCCCGCCACAAAAGGGGACAACAGCCACAGGATTACATGGACTCCTGGACAGTACCCCGTACTTCCGAATGGCGAATGAGCTCTCAACAGCCACCGGCAACCATACTATTTACTGCTGCCTTGCAGACTGCGCTTGGATGTGCAAAGGCTAGAGGTGCGTCCTCGATCAAAAAGCCGAGTGGTGAGGGGACACCACTTGTACCAAATTCCCAAGAAACTCCATGAAAATGTCACAATCTATGAATACCGTTCATGCTACGGCGTCCCCGGCAAGCGACGCGCCCTGTGCTCCCCCAGAGGCTAGGGTGTCAAGTGAAAAGCTATCTGGTTTCATCAGCGCGAAAACACCTATTTATTTCGGGTGTTGGAATGTTCGAACATTGCTTGATATCGGCAGCCAAGCAATCACGGCCAAATCTTTATATGACTACCAGATTGAAGTTGCATGCCTGTCTGAAGTCCGACTGCCCGGCACGGGATCAACGAAGATAAAAGTACCGTCGGCAGAATCAACATACTTGATGCATCACAGCGGACCAGTTGACGGGTCCGGACAACACGGTGTAGCCATTTTACTTGGTCCTACAGCGCAGAGAGCCATGCTGGCTTGGAATCCTGTATCACCGAGGATCGCAACGGTCCGACTGAGAGGGAAACCTTTTAACATCACAGTCGTAGCCGTCTACGCACCAACCCTCGCAGCTGATTCAGATGTGAAAGATGAGTTCTACGACCAATTGCAAGAGACCATCAACGGAATTTCCAGAGGCGACATACTGTTTGTTGCTGGTGACTGGAACGCACGAACAGGACCTTCTGACTCATCCACCAGACACATACTGGGAAAGTTTGGTCTAGGTGAGCGCTGCGAGAACGGAGCAGCGACTTATCAGCTTTGCAGAAGTCAACCATATGTGCGTTACCAATACGCGTTTCCAACACCCTCGGAAGCATTTGCTCACCTGGTATTCAAACGATGGTCACACAGCCAATCAGATCGACTACATTCTGGTACGGTCGCGTTGGATGTCTTCTGTCGAAGATTGCAGGTCATACCGAGGAGCTGAAACTGGCAACCGAGGAGGGTCCGACCACACTCTAGTA
>JAQBSW010014181.1:0-12163 GCA_029291075.1 Eudiplozoon nipponicum
ACCGCAACCTTGATTATAATAACCTCTTTGCGGTTTTCATTTTATCACGTCACAACCAACTGTATCAAGTCAGTAGTAATTTAAAAGTCATTTAGTTGGAAAAGAATACCGTCGTTGAATAGAAAGAAATCAATTTAGTTTTGGTTTTCACGATAGCAAATTTCGAAGCTTAAATCCATAAAAATTACAGTAACACGATCAGTATACACGATTTCCAAATGCATGATGGACCGTGAGGTTTTATTGCGAACATCGACTGTTCAATTGATTTTGGTTGAAAGGTGGTGAATAGTTCCATATGTTTGCTGATCCGTTTCCTTACGTTGTAAGACAACTGGTTATTGCAATAATGCAAATGATGAGTGAAAATTTCGCACAGCATACGTCTCAATCCTGTGTAAGCGGATTTGATTTTATGTTAATTTTGCTGTTGGGCTACACATTTTTGCATACTTTGTGCCATTCGTGCTAAATTAGGTCATTTCCCAACCAACGGTCTTCCCATGCTTTTCGCTAAATTTTCCTTCTGCTAACATTTGTGCTAATCTTGCATTGTGATACCTTAGCAGATAAGTTTGGGCAGTGTCTGTTGAATGCTTATAAATCCCCTACTTATAAGTAAGGTGTCGAGTATTCTATTTTGTTGACGGAATTTTCGCTCGTACAATACGCTGCGTTTCGCATGCCACCAAATCTCTCGGAATTTGCCTTGTGCAGAATATATATATATATATATACATATATATATATATATATGCAAGACGAAAAAAATTGAAACGTGGAGATAGTATGGAATAATGGAAAAACCAATCAATTGTGTGGGTCATCTTCAGTTCAATCTCAATTCACAAGCATGCTTTCATTGGTTGCAAGGAATCCGACTGCAGTTTGTTTATCTATAGAGTTTTGTATGTGACTAACTCATTTCTGTTATTGCATTTGTTAATTATCTTAAATCCTACGTCTGTAAAACGTACGTGCAAAGATTCAACAATCCCTTGCGTAATTGATGAAGAAAATGATAAAGAAACAGTTCTTTGATCATATAAAATATTCTGTTTATTTTTGCACCTTGAATGGATACTGTGAATATTATTCTGGTTTGCATTGTTAACTAGGTTATCTAATGAAGTTAAAATGCAAAGCGCAAAGGATGTTATTTTAGAAAGTGCATTATTATCAATTAATAATAAATCATGGTTCTCTGGAGATAAGGTGTGCAGTTTACGCGAGTCTACACTGCGGGTCAATCGAAGAAATCTTACAAGGTTGGCGTTATCCAGAATTTAACAGTTACAAAACTACAAAGCAGTGTTGCGGGTAAGAATCAAGTGTGCATCTTGTGTATTGGATGTGAAAAGCACTCTTGCACGAATATGACTTCTGATATTTTCTTCACCAGTTATAACGAAAGACAAAACAAATATTGAAAAAAATATTTTTCAAATGATATAAAAATTGTGCTTAAATAATCATAAATGCAAATCGATCCGCTAACAATGGAGGCACTATAGATGTGTCGAAGTTATAGAATTAATACTTCGGATAAGAGCAATATCGATTTTGAGACAGCGTGTGAATTTCTATTTAAACAATCTGCCGACTTAGAACCTACAAGCGTTTATTATAAAAATTAGCTCAAAGCTACTTTATTTTATAAGGCTTCACATCTGAAAACGTTCAAACACGGAGAACAGCATGCGTTGATGAAAAAAAATTTAAATGCGCATTAAGATATCGGCAGAAATGCCGACATTAAAATTCTACGCGCTGATGAAGGAAAGAGTGTTGTTATAATCAGACTATATACAAACAATTGATAACAAGCTTAATGATAACAAAATTTGTGCGTCCGTAGGCTAAAGCAGATGAAAAAGAACGCAAAGTAATAAATGAAATTTAAAACCTTAACAAATGCCGGTTTAATTGATGAGACAGTTCCACAGAAGCTCTAAAAGTTGGATCATCTCCACCAACAATTTACGTACTACGAAAAAAACTAAATGAAGCTGCCCTATTAGACCGATAATTTTAATGGTCAATACTCCATTACATGCATTAAAAAATAGTTCGTCCAAATTCTGGCACCATTGTGCGAACTACTAGGTATGTATTTCGTTGTCGATTCTTTTAAATTTGTTAACAGAATTCAAGATATAAATGTTAAAATTAAAATTGTGGCGTCTTTTGATGTTCTGTCTTGGTTTACAAATGTTCCAATTAAAGAAACTTTTGACATAATAGCTCATGCGACAAATAAAAACATGTTAACATCTCCAGTCCCAAGTAATACCCTATGCAGGCTTATTTTATTATGCTAGTAAGATGTACAATTTTTAAATGGAAGCATCTATAAAAAGATAAATGTTGTGGCAATGAGAGGCTCCCTATCTCAATTCTTTGTTGAGATTCTCCTAAGCCACCTCGATAACTCAATTGAAGAGTAACATAAATAAATGTTGCACACGAGGCGGTAATATTTATATATATATATATATATATATATATATATATATATATATATATATATATATATATATATATATATATTCATATCATGTCCATTGCCTTCGAATATTACACAGTATAATTAATTGGAAAAAAACACTTATTAAAAAGTGATGTGACCATTTATTTCGAGAATACTAAACTTCACTGTACAATCATACATTTATATACATTCTGGGTTTTCATTTGAATATGTGGATGGCAACAAATCTGACTCAATTTTACATATATTTCTCGTTTTGGCTGATTAGTAAGTGTGTACGCGTTTGTGTCTGTATGTGTGCCTGTTTGCATGTAAGGGTCCTTATCGCTGTAATGCAATTTTATGTTTGAGATCTGGTCATTCTTGTATTGGTGGCTTGAGATTTAACAACCTGTTCACATTGCTGGCTATTACGTGCACGAATGTCATTTTGCCGAGTGAAGTCTTTCGTTTCAGTCTGCTGCGCAATATTGTTTTCTAAACTTGGTAACAGCGCAGGTGCGGATTGTAATGTTGAATGCTCATATTGTTTCGAAATTTCTGTCACCATATGTGCAGCTGTTTTTTCCTCTTCAATTTGTTGCCAATTTGATGGAATGTTTGTTGAGTCTGGTCGAGGGCGTATTCGGTCTTGCCTGGATACTAGTCAATTGTTGTTGAATTTTATTATTCGTGGCCAGTCCATTAGAATATCACGGTGATGAAACTTTTAAATATTTAGGCCAGGTGTTTATTGTTTTATATAAAGGGATTCATAAATATATATGAATTTTTCTGATTTTGCTTTATGTAGAATTGAGAAATTAGTCAAATTGACTGGATGCCCAGTTTCCAATATATGTTCGGAAATAGCTGATTTTCCTGACGGTGCGAAGCTGTTTTTAATCAACTGCGAAAAATATTTCTGGATTCTGTTTATCAATTGTTTCTTCCTAAGTCTAATATATGTGCTACCACACATACATGAGAATTTGTAGACTATGCATGATTTGGAGAGAATTGGCATTTGATCTTGGGCATCCAACTACAGGATTCTATGTGTCCTAAATGTGATATTAAATTTAACACTGGTAAAATTCTTCTTAGTTATTCTATTCAGCCACCGTGCAATTATTGAGGTCGGTAAAAATTCTCATGTATGTGCGGTAGCACATATATTGGACGTACGAAGAAGCAATTGATAAACAGAATCCAGCAACATTTATCGCAGAAATTGATTAAAAAGGCTTGGCACTGTCAGGAAAATCATTTTTTCCGATCATATATTGGAAACGGGGCACCCAGTCAATTTGACTAATTTGTCAATTCTACATAAAGCAAAATCAGAAAAATTATTATATATTTATGAAGCCCTTTATATAAAACAACAAGCACCTGGCCTAAATATTCAAAAGTTTCATCACCATGATATTCTAATCGATTGTCCACGAATAACAAAATTCAACAAAAATTTACAAGTATCCAGGCAAGACCGAACAGGCCCTCGACCTAACTCAATAAACTTTCCATCGGATTGGCAACAAACTGAAGAGGAAAAAAAGCTGTACATACGGTGACAGAAATTTCGAAACAATATGAGCATTCAACACTGAAATCCGCACCTGCGCTGTTACCAAGTGTAGAAAACAATATTGCGCAACAAGGTGATTCGAAAGACTACACTCGACAAAATATTATTCGTGCACGTAACAGCCTCAATCGCGTTCCAATATTTCCTGTACATGATACCAGCACGACGAAGATCAGGCTAGAACGATTGAATTCGCAATACATGAATATTTAACAAGGTGAGCCATTTGGCACACTTTTATTTGACTCACATAAATGGAACTTCAGTGAAATTTTATTAGCACAATTTAGGTGCAGTCATAATCTTAAAGTTTTAAATTTTGCGCTTTCATTTTGTGATACTGTTAAATTATCAGCATCTGTTCGCGTAGATGGTAATTTTAAAAAAATTAAAGCACCTCTGCGTACGTAAAGGAAACACGACGAGAATATTATACCGAGTCGCAAAACATATCTAAACTTCAGTCGGTTGCATATACGGACGAGTTTCTGCCCTTATTATTCATTAATAGAGCGCAATAGGAACTATCTTGCTGAGGTCGAATCGCAATGAATATATAGTTACTTTACAGGAATATCGGCAGCACAAATTACTGGCGTTCACGATTAATACGATTCTGCAGATTTCGTTATCAATATATTTGTACTTTTAAATAGTATCGTTTGGCATACATATGAGTAGCAATTACGAAACTATTTCTAAAGATAAATCACGAAATGGATATGCTTACAACAAAAGTTAGATCCCCGCAAAGAAAACAAGGATTGGTTATTTTGCTCGTAGGCTGTCCAGATGGACTGGGTTTCACCAAAAGCTTGTGTATAATCTATTGGCCTTTGCATTTGCATTTATCAATGTGTTAGCTGAGTTGTTTATTTGATTGAGTGATTTAAGCCATTCAAGCTAAACAGTTTCTTCAGCTGTTTTCATTTAAGTAAACGAAAAAGTGATAGATACTTGCGCTTTTAAATTTCTTGGTATAGAGGAGTAATTATGGCATAGTTTAAAGTTATAAGAATCGGTAAAGACCATGTTTTATTCATCATTAGATAAATTTTGCAAAACGACTAGTAGCATTTGCTACTTTAGGCAAAAAAATTTTCAATCTCTGTTAACTTAAAAAAGTAAAACTCAAATTCAAATAAAAAGCATAAATTGAAGGACTGAGTAGTATTAAATTCAGAAACCTTTAAGGAATTCTTTTAACGATTTTGAAGAATTAGTTGTTTAAATTTAACTGTTTAATGGTATAAAACTGACAAGTTGATAGAGACAATAAGTAAAAGAATCCAAATAATTTTTTTTCAATATAAATGAAAAAAATTTGGTTTTTAAAGGATATTCCGTCGCTAAGACGATTAAATTAATTAAGCCATATTTCGTGGATCTCATAGTTTAAATAATCAACATTTTCAAAGATAATTCCTCTTATTCATCATACATTGTTCATAATATGTAACCTGTTCGTAGTAATGAAACCTACTAATGGAGCTTTATCCATTTATTTTATTAGTTAAATTACTTAAGACAATTTTCCCGATATTAGTATTAATTTTGTCAAAAAACTTGGTCTAATATTTTTTTATAGCCTAGTTTGATGATGCCTAAGGATTGACCTCATTTATCGAGCTCTATACAAGGAAATGAAAATGCTGCTCTTACATAAGGCATAAGAAACGAAGCCCCTATACTGAATCTTGTTAGTCGAAGGATTTCTGCAGATGTCCACCCATATATGTGTTCTATGATTAATGGTTGTATGGCGTGGCTTAATGAATTGAAGTATCTTGCATCGTGAGTGTTAACCAATCTAATCTATGATAGACTGATGATTAGAAATTGTAACTTCATCCTAAGCCCTCCATAGAATTTCGTATGAAAATTTTCTAATGAAAATAATAATAATAATACATGTTATGTTTATGATAAGAAAATAATAATGCACTAAAAAAATTTAATTAGTAATAATTTTTTAGTAAGTAAAAGCGCTAGGGTTACTTAAAAGCAAATAAATAAGAAATAAAAAATTACGATGGACTACACGTCGTAGTATATTTTGCAGCTAACGTTGGCCCCAATAATACGCCATAGTAAGAAAGCATGCGTTATAAACAATGAAAATACACAATTTTATAGCACAAATTTTGGTCATGCAAAAAATCGCCTTTTAATAAAACATAAATTCAATAATAAATTATTTCCAAATTTAAAGTATATTTCTCAAGATATATTTTATAAAAAACAACACCACAGAATATCAAAAATACATTTGGAACATGTGTGATGTTAATAACAACAATTTTTAAACCTAACATTGAATGTATTTTATAAATTTAGGTTAGTTTAATTTATTTACTGAAAAAGGTTTTATAATAGTTTTCCCAATGCAAAAACACATACCAATTCATTTGTTAGGCTATTTTCAATGCGAACCATAGCAAACGGGTATGGTACTTTAAGCCGACAGTTGAGATCTAATTCCGACTTATTTGTCAATCGCAATATCTTCTGCATCGGCAAAAGTGCATCATGGGGGCCCTAGGCCAAAAAATAGTCAACAAAATATAAAAGTAAAATAGTTTCCAGAAATATAGATTATTAATTTAGAAGGATATATTTGCCAAAATAGATATTTATTAAAAATAAAAAATTAACTAGTTAGACAGAGGCAGCAGAATCCTTTGTGTTGATCTAGTAAACGGCGTTAAATCGCCTTCGTACAGGGAACGAGTTATGAAGAAAAAAATAATGTTATTATTATTATTTTCAACAACTTTTTATAGAATAAGAATAAATTTACAGAAGATTATAAATAATTGTATAAAATATTATCATCGAGTTTTTTACGGAAACTACATTTATATCCTTTCTTGCCGATTAATTTACATTTTTTGAGTGTCTTTTTAACAGAATCGCTCGTTGATAAACTTTTTAAAATTCGCTTAATCATTTTGCATCGTTCGCCAAAACAGATTAAACCTGCAGGTAGACAAATTTTAGCGCATTCACAGAAACAAATAGGGTTCAATAAATGGGCTTTTCCAAGTCTTCCTTATAGGAAAAGAAGAATCGGGAATCAATAGATCGGAACCAAGATCTATATTGACGTACTTGGTTGCTAAATTTAATCATGCAAATTTTGCCAAAATATTATTCTATCTATTGCTCCCAAATCTTTTATTGAATTTATCACAAAAGCGGTTGATGTTGGTCTACAGAAAAGAATAAAAATAGTTTTAATTAATTATCTCTTTCAATTCTTATATTATTCATTGAAGCAGAATAAAATAAGGCATTTAATATTAAATCGTGTAAAATAACCCATGTAATAAAATTTTGTTTAAATTAAAATTTCGAGTTGTACAAAAGTAAAACAGAAGCTAAGTTGTTGCCTATAAATGAATGAATAAAAATTTTTAACTCCAACACCCTATAAATTAAATTTTATTTTTAGATCCATATTTTTCTGAAAATATTTTATTTCTCCAATCTGTATTTTAACTGCACTTCCTAACGATAAAACTTTTAGGATCACTTACAGAACAAACTATCTACTTTATTGTTAATTTGCGCCACATTTATGAAACTAAAATTGATCTAACTAAATAGTTTGTAAATATTAAAATATTATCACAAACAAAATAAATTTAACGCAAGGATTCTAAGACACAACCTTGTTTAATTGTAAAATGTGGAATATTTTATTTCGACGTTTAAAGTAAACGAGTTTGTAAAGAGCTTGTTTATTGAATGTTTTAGAAGCATGTTAATCATGAAAGGTGTAAATGCGATTATTTCCGCGTGAAATGCCTTTAATTACCAACCTTTTCAATACGGAATCGTAGTTCTTTTACAGATATCTCCATGATTGGCGTAATAAAATTCACACTGACTTCAGTTTCATAAATCAGTTCTTTCGCCCCTCTTGAACCCAAAATTGTGTGACAGAGAATTTTTCCAGTAAGAAATTGTGGCCTAAAAGAATGACAACAGCAGTATAAGATTTTAAAGTTTAAACAGCATAACCTTATTCTATATATATATATATATATATATATATATATATATATATATATATATATATATATAATTAAGATATAGACCACAACATTATTATATTTGTTTTTATAGTGGAAACAAAATATTAAACATGGTGGTAAACGCAATCTATCCTGTATTGCGGTTTCGTCCTTATTCCGCAAGCATGTAATTGCCAGATTTGCCATAGACATTGCTCGTACGCGGGAACAATTGTTTTGATGTCTTGTACTAATTCACGGCACCATACAAGCCGTAACAACACAGAATTTTCTGTTAACCAACATGTGCCTTTAGGTCAAATGCACATTTCGATCGCAATTGATGTGAAATCCGCTGCAACTTAAAGGTCTGGTAAAAAATTTTTAGTGTTTAACTACAAGTTGCGTGTAGTGCACAGCTTGAGTAATGCAATGGATGAGTCTGTTATTTTGAAGCAAATGTGACTAATTAGAGTCCCGCTGGCGGCAATACTAGCAAGCACTTGATGAGTGAAAATGAAGACTAAACCGGTAAAATCGATTAATTGTGTTTGATAACGTATTCAATGTTGAGTTAAAACTGACAAAATAAATATATAAATTAAGTATTAGAAGAAAAATTGCTTCTTCGAAAATTCAAATTGTACAAAATTTAGAATTATATATATATATATATATATATATATATATTAACATAAATACAGGCACTGATTTAGTAGAGATTTAATTTGAAACATATTCCCTGGTGATTTCCTGATAATTCCACTGATATCAGTGGCCTTTGTTTCCTTTTGGTTATTATTAGTTCTCTCTCATGTTCTGCTAATAGCTGCTTTTCAACGAAATATCCGGACAACAGCCATATAAAGCACTACAGTTTATTGTAATCTCTAGCAAGGTAGCATTTTGGCTAATACCAAATACAGGATGCAGAATAGCGACTTTATCGTGATTTCAAATAAACATCGATTGAGCGAGTAAACAGTCTCAGAGAACTATATTTCTTCTTTGATATAGCTTTAGTGGAAACATCTGCTGCTAAATAAAATACTTGAAAATTCGCTTTTGTCCTAAACTCTATTTTTATTCTAATAATCATAAGCAACAAATTATCGATAATTCCTAGTAAATTCTATAATAAATATAGACTTAAAGGGCCCCATAATGTGAAATATAGACATATGTTCGTTAAAAATAACATTTGCCTTTATAGTACCATTCTTATATACAAGCAATATTTCTCCAGTTGTTCAGTGGTTAGAGAAAATGATTCCTAAGTAAACGATCATAGGTTCAAGTCCTGTCAGCGGCAAATTCAGAACATTAAGTGAAGAAGTTTCATAAGGATGAAACCAGTCCACTGGATGCATTGCCGTTTCTGCATTGTTCAATGGTCAGTCTGTACTGACAAATGAATATACATAATGGAAGAGTTCTTTACATCAAGATCGAAAACATAATTTGAATAATTTTACTACCACAGCAAAATCAATGTTCTTTTAAATATATAAGCTGAAAAAAATAATTAAAACGAGGAACCTGCATTCCCTCTTGTTCAGGTTCGACTTGAGACAATTTTTTAAATATTTTCATAAATTAGTTGATACTCTGTTTATCCACATAGTTTTATAAAATGAGTATTAAAAATAAACAGATATTTGTATAAAAAGATTTGTCTTTCAAGAATATATTGTTAGTAAAAAACTAAATATAGCATCGGAAAGCAATGGCAATTTAATCAGAAGTTCAGTTTTTGTCTTATTCGAAGTTCTTAAAGCGTTTTCAAGAATTTGCCGTGGATGGGACTCCAAAAGGGACATATTTGCTTCGAAGACTGGCATTCCATCTGCTCCAAATTCTTTGCGGCGTATTACACGCAATTTGAAGTAATTTACTAACTTATGATTCTGATTAGCCTTCCTTGTAGGTGAAACCTTTTTGGACTCTCTTAAAGCGTGAAATTCTAACACGCCACACTTGAACTGTCCATATACAACAGAAATCATGGAGCATGGGAAAGTTATATTGATTTAAAATGCAACGCCAGGATCTGAATTATATGTATTTTATGTTTATAAACTATATATTAAATAAGGTAGCTAAATTAATTAATCTAAAGGGAATTTTTTTCCTTATTGGTGACTCTTAAAGTACTGACCATACTTTTCCACATAAGGTGCGCGAACCGGGGCACGTTTGCTTCCCGTTCCACGTACTACAAGCAACTTGAATTCATATATAATCTTATGTTTTTAATTAGCCTTTCCTTCAGGTGAAACTTATTTATAATATCTTAAGACTTTATGTTCTAACTAGTTACGCCATATATTGCATAATATAGTTTTTTTTCGGAATAAAAGCCATTAAATAAAGAATTTGTTAGTTTTCGGCTTATTTCGATACCTCTCAACTGCATATTAAATTCCATTATTTATATACATTCTGGATTTTCATTTGATTGAGTGGATGAGAAATAGTCTGATTTTCAATTTTATTTCTATTTCTTGTTTAGGGTTAATGTGTGTTGATATTTGAGTGTGTATGTGTGTGTATGTTTTTTGTATGTCTGTGTGCGTATAGGGGTATATACTTAATTTAATTCAAAGTTATTTTTGAGATCTGGTTATCCATTTGTGGATGGATTGTGCTTTAACCAGAATTGCGCAATGTATGATGATATCAGCATTGATCAATTATACTGTTTTGCCATTTCTACCACAGTTAATGGTGATAATGATGCAGTTTTCATAGCTGTTTTTAATTTAGTTTGTTACTAATCTAATTGAATGCTTAATGACGCTGGTGAGGGGCTTTTCTCGTACGGCCTATTATGATAATGACCAAGGCACGGAAACATAAAACAGCCAAGTTTCTCTGCAAGCAATTTCCACCAAAACGAAATGTCACAAACACACATTAGCAAAGACTCTTTAAAGATTAGAGATGAAGTGCAGGGCAATTCATCCGGAAAAACTACGACTGCCTAATGTGACCTGACAAGGAACGATTTACAAGATTTTTCATTAGATATTAATGACCTCATATTAACATGTACATTAAACGTTCAATTTACATTTGATGATAAATATTTCCGAGCTCAAGAGTGGTGCTATAAGAAGTTGCATTGCAACGCGTGCACTTTCCTGAGTAATCGAGAATGTAGAATATAGCTACTAATGCATGCTTTAAAGAATATTTAAAGATGATCTATTATTTTACATCCCACATGTAACAGACTCAGCGGAAATCATGAAACAGGACAACCCATTCACTCTCAATTCAAAGAAGGACTACACTTGCCTCTTCATGGACATTTAATTAACTCGAGAACATGACAGTGATTTGACACAGGCAATGCGTAGAAAATATACAGTCACAGGGAAATATAAAATAGTAGTCTTCACAAAAACTCACAAAAGAGACCTAATTAACAATCTAAATCCCCGAATCAGGAACATCTACTTTTGAACACAATATTATGAAAGAGCTAGGTTAACTTTCTGCTAATGAACTAATGTCCAGGACAATGCATAGACATCAACATGAGACCACGTGCGATACGTACAACAAAATATACCAAAAAAATGTTTTTATAAACTTACTATTAACAGGCCACCTACCAGTACCAATAATTACACGGGATTAAAATTGAATAAAAATTGCAAATTGTACTAGTTCAAAAGTTAGCATAACCTTCAACACACATCGAATCATGCGACTGAATGCCAAGGATCAATTGATAATTCTTTTAAAATCCTTCAAAGTCAAAAATGTTTATGTATACGTAGTAGCATAAATATTGGACGTACGATACAGCTATTTATAAATAGAATCCTACAACATTTACTGCAAAAGTTGATAAAAAATGCCTGGTATCATCAGAATACTCAGATATATCCGAGCGTATCTTTGAAACGCGGCACCCAGCGAATTTAGAGAATTTTCCGTTCTACACAAAGAATATGTAAAATGATTATAACTATACTATACACTTTATAAAATAAAAATTATTCGACATAGATATTCAAAAGCTCCAACAATATGATATTTTGCTCAACCGACCACGAATCATATAAGCCAACA
>JAQBSW010014182.1:0-12163 GCA_029291075.1 Eudiplozoon nipponicum
AAAAGGAAACATTGATTGATTGCGCGGTTATTGCTAACAGCTAATTTAAATCATTATTTAAAACTTGAGATAGTTAACAATTCCTGGATATCTACGAATGCTCTACACAAATAGTAGACAAATTTTATTACTTGATGCATATTTTTACTTAATCTAATAACGTTTGGGTGTAAATTAGAATGAATTGCATGTTAGTGTATAAGCTAGATCACAAACAGCATCATAGATATCGATTGTACTCAGAGTGATGCATTAATACAACGCTTTAAATCAATTATCGATACTTTTCCGCAATTACGCTTATGCTATAATAGTAAAAACGTCTAATCTAAACATTCACGAGGATCACAATTTTGACATCAAATTTGATTGGCTCATATATAAACACGATAACTTGTGTTATATAAACTGGAGGTAACGTTGTAAATGGTGATAATACTATTTCGTTTTGCCGATAAGCAAACCACCGAGTACTCATCACCTGTTGAACATGATGTAATATGCCTAGTTTTATTTTATGTAAGCACGGATTTCTAAATTTTCCCGTCACACATTGAGATTCATAAGTCTATTTCCATTATCAATTTCACCTATGTCAAATACAAATGAAACCTGATATGCACAAACAACACAAAGTAATCTTAAAAGTCAAGAACTCTCAAGAACCTACAGTTGAAAGTTGTAATTGCGAAAGCGCAAAATTAAAATCAATACGCATGCAGTCAAAAAAAATCATAACGATAAATACTGAACGTGCTCCTTAATTTGTCTGAACATATTTATTCACATCATGGAAAAACGCTTTTGTAATAAAAGTTTAAACCTTTCGAGGCAACACAATGGGATGAACGGCTAATTTTATAAAACGAGCAAAGACACGGACACAATGGAAAAGTATTAAATATCAGTTAAATACACAAAAAAATAAGTATTTATAGAAAAGGGTAACTTGGAATAGAAAGCTCTTTGATAATGAACAAGCACAAACAGTTCTACATCAAACTCTCGCGTTTATGTCTACATTAGGCATTCATAGTCATTACAGTAGAGTAGTGTTTCGACATATTTTGTAACGCGCGGATCCGCGTTACAACCCAACGAGTCTGAATTATGACAGATCCGGTTCACCTTAGATTCTCATGTGCTAATTCTGGTTTTAGGCAATATTTCTCCTAATTGTGGTTTTAGAAACAATCTCTGTTAGTTTCAAGCAGTTTTAGTTGAGATTTCTTGAGCTGCAATTTAATATGTAATTAATGGGGGCTTTTTTAAAAATAACACAGATTCACGCGTAACACGCCGGTAGCATGCAGTGAATTACTGTGTCTAAGCTGTCAAAGCCAGAATTTACATTTTTGTGTGCTCTTGATCGATTATCCATGGCTCATAACAATATTGCTAAGGCACTCTGGATTTAATAACTGTTATCTATAGTATACTGCTTATGTGCCTAGAGATTAAATTTTTGTTAACAATATTTTATTTTTTTGCCGTCTAGAGCACGGTCAATTTTGACTAACATTGAATTTTAATTTGCTTTGTAACATTGTTCAGAATACACGTATGATACTTCGACATAGCTTTCTCCCATCACAACACTGGGAAAGAAAAAGAGACTGATTAGAAGCACTGCAAACGAAACCGATTTCTTTCGACGTCAGCTACCAGGCATATGTAGGAATCTCATAGCCTCGCTAAATAAACAGCTACCTCATAAAAAAACCTCCTACAATTTAAATCAGAGAGAAAACTACCTAACGTTATTGTTATTAAGTTCCAGTCAACCTTTTATTTCGTTATAGTACCCTTTCCATATGCATAAATAAAAAATCATTTCTCCAGAAATAAGAATCATTTATTTCCCATCTTCTTCTAAAGTATCTAAAAATGAACATATCTTCATATATATATATATATAAAGGCGAAACAAAACAGGGAAGATAAAGGTTGAGAGATTGTGAAGTAATGCAACAATATGCATTTGCAAGCTGTCGATCAACTTACGTTATGGTTAATTACACAATATAAGAACCGTTGTAACTAAAACGCCTGTTTCAAATAAAATGATGAATACATGATTTTTGCAATTGCACAACATATCGGTGAAACCGCCCTCGTAGCATTTAAGATGATTCTTAAATGTAATAGCAAAAAAGAGTTAGTCACATACTAAACATTATATATCAAACGTACAGTCAGATTTGAGTAAGCAGATAAAGCATTTTCGGTCATTGAGCTTGAATTGGAGTAGATATACGCAATTGGTTGGTTGTTCCCTTATTTCCCACTCAATCCATGACTGCATTTTCCATTTTATTCTGATATAAATAATTATATATATATATATATATATATATATATATATATATATATATATATAGTTGATAAAATTATGATGAAGAATCGGTTCTTTTATCTTATAAAACATATTTTTATTTTTCATTTTGGAAAGGAAAATATGGATTTTATTATGGCTTGAATTTTAATACTATCTATTAGAATACTAGATGGAATAGTGATAGGAAGATTCCAAACGAAAAGAACGTTATTGTGAAAAGAGCATTATTGTCATTGTATTAAACAGTTACGTTCCAGGAGATTTAGTGTGCAGTTTCTGCAAATCCAATCTTTGGGTCAATCGAAGAAATCTTGCATGTTTTGCGTATTCCAAAATTGAGCAGTTAAAAGGTAGATGAAACAGTGTCGTTAATATCTTGTCTATTGGATGCAAGAATAAGCATTATGATGCCTTTTCCAGCTGTTATGAAGAAAGACAAGAAAGATTATTGAAGAAATTAGAGAATTATACCAAATCTGTAGTTTTTTATTATTTAATAACGCCTGATATTGATAAAATTGTGCTCAATCTATCAAAAATACATATTGATCAGGTAAAAATGAAGGCACTATCGATGGGCCGAAATTATTGAAATCATCCTCCAGACAAAAGAAATATTGATTTTGGAGGCAGCCCTTAAATTGAAAAATTGAACCAACAGCCAACTTAAAAGTATGTATTAGGTGTTGCGAACATAGTAAAAAATTAGTTCAGTTGTGACCAGAAGAATAAACTAAAGGCAGCATGAAAGGAAAGTAAAATCTCATGCACATTCGTTTCGTGCTCACTGGCGACTCATCAGTAGGAGCGGGTCTTACGCCCTTTAACCACTATATATTTGGGTGAGGAATGTGGGATGATAGAAAGATACAATCTCCTTGACGAATGTGTAAACCTGCAATAGCAAAGCTAACATCATATAAAGTCTCGAAAATGTGACTTCCACGCTAACTCATACTATATAATATATATACCGAGTCTGTAAATGACACTAACAGTACACATCGAAAATTCAATATTCGAATGCGCTTAAAGATATCAGCACAAATTCAGATAGTAAAATACTACGCGTTGATTAAGGAAAGAGCAGTGGTATGATAGACAAATCAGGCTTTATAGGAAAAGAAGGAGAAAATGTTGAAATAATAAACAAAATTCACGCATCTGGAGAGTAAATTAGTTGCTATAGACAAAGTTGATCGCAAAGTAATACATAAAAGTAAGTTCATCACGCTGCCAGTTTAACTGATGAGGCTTTTGCACCGAAGTTCAAACTGGTTGAATCATCTACATGAACTATGTACGGGCTAACAAAAACACGCAAATAAGTTTTTCCTATAAGACCAATATTTACAATGGTCAATTCTCCGTCCCATGCATTGGCTAAATAGGAACTCTTTTTACTGGAACCATTGCGCAAATTACTAGGTAATTTTTAGTTTACAGAATATTTTGTGTTGGTTTACTTAATTCAAGATACAATTGTTATAAAGATTATGGTGTTTTTTGTGTTACATCTTCGTTTACAAATGCTCACATTGAGGAAAACATTGATAGGATGGTTCATTTGGTATGCCAAATAATATTATTATCTCCGGTGCCAAATCATGCTCTAAACAACCTTATATAAATATTCACTTTTGAGGTATCGTTTCGTTTTAGTTGAAGCCGTAACAAACAGTTTGATGGTGTGGAAATAAGTAGCCCCCTATCGCCATTGTTGGCTGAGAATTTCCTAAGCCATGCTTAAAATACCATCTAAAATAATGAAATTAGTAGATGCGCACAAAACATACGGTATGTTGATGATAATTTCCTTGCCCAGATCGAAATGGTGAAAACTGCTTCAATGATTCAATAAAGCACATAAAAAATATTAATTTAACCTCACAGTATGGGAACGATGATTATCTGCCTTGCTGAGATGTACAGATTCATAAGGTGGTGAATATAATATTTAAAAAAAATACTATCTAATGTGTAATGGCTATTCTAGATAGTTGATCGAATCAATTATAAGAAGAAGAAATCAAAAAAAATCGGACGTACATAGGATCAAAAGAGAACGCAGTTTACCTGAATATCGCCTTTAAGAGGATTTCAGTTTACTGCACAGCACAAAAGAAAGCTGGAGCGGCATTAAGACGCACATTTAATGCAGCTAACCTACGAGTGTTATTTAAGACAACACGCTTGCATTTATCAACAATCAAAGAGAAACAGCTGTTGATTTCGTCGCCAAATTTTGTTTACTAATAAAAATGTGCACGTCGTGAATCAACTTGCTAAGGCCGAGGGATCAGACACTTAATTACTTCACAAAGAGCAACATAAATACCTGATTTAAATCAACTTGTCAGTACACGTCTGCACTTGCGCAACTAAATGTTGATAACGCGTACGTATGTTATCTGGACGTAACATTTAATATAATGACTAAAATAACAAGCTAACAACATACGAAGGTCTATGGATAAACAAACAACAGCCAAATTTATGCAAGCAGATAAAGCATGTTCTGGAATTGACCCTAAACTGGAAATGATGCACACAATTAACTGGCTGTAACCCCAATTAACATTTTACGTGCATTTACGTTTTCTGTTTTGTTTTATCTTTTAATATATGTTTAGAGGCAAGTACATTTGTAGGTACCTGAGAAGAACATAAGGGAGACGGTTCTTGTATCCGGCTAAATTTATTTTAAGTTTTGTTCATAGAAAGGGTAATATGAATTTTATTAAGACTGGCATTCCATAATAATTTTTTTTGCCAAGAGTGCAGAAAGCAACAGAAAATGTGTAGGCAAGATCTTTACCAAATGGTAAATTATCTTTTCCAGAAGAAAATCAATATATATTTTCCAAAAAACTAAATTCAATTTTCTATGATGCAGATATTCTTTATTACAAATTCCGATATGAAATACCAACTAAAACACATTTTCCAAGATTAATTTCTCCGTTTGTTAGCATAGTTAGGCTTAAAAAACCTCTTTCATTTATATGCTTACAAATAAGATGGAACTTAAAATTATGCAGAACGGATGAGTTTATTACGCTCAATCCTCTTTTTCTATGGAAAACAATGGACTGAAACTGCCTTTAGAAGCAAGATTTTTTATTGATAAACAATTGTTTAGCAACTTCAAGTAGAACATCCGCACTTCCATTGTTTCTATGTTCGATAAAGACTTATAAAAGGAATTCTTTACATTAAATAGCTACGACTATTTGTACATATTTTCCTGTATAATTTAGCTTTCGCCTTGTGTTATTGACCTTAATATTCTAGAACGAAAAAATTAGTACCATGTTTTGGATAGAAGCTAAATTTTATATAAATATAATTTATATTCAAATTTACAGACACTAACTTCTAATTGTAAACTATTATGATTAACTAAAGATCTATACAATTATATACAAGCGTAAATAAAAATACATTCATACATACTTAAATACAAGCAAACATACATGAATATATACACACATACATACATCAAAACAAAGAAACATACATACATGCATAGATACATAAATACTTAAATGTATACATAAATTCATGAATACATACTAACACACATACATACACGCATACATATGTGCATGCATACATTCAACAATACACACATAGAAACATACATACATACATACATACATACATACATACATACACATATACGTGCGTGCATACATACATGCATCAATATAGACACAATTGCAAACGTTCATAAATACATAAGTACATAAATACACACATACATGCATGCATACATACATACATACATAAATACATACATACATACATACATACATACATACATACATACATACGAATATTTATATATACATACATAATTAATTACATAATACCTACATACATAAATACATACAAACATAAAAATACATATGCAAACCAACATGTATACATGCATACATATGTAAATTCATGCATACAAGCACACATACATACATGCATGCCTACATACATACTTAAATACTTACACACATACATACATTACATGCAAACATACATACATACATTTATACATACATACATACATGCATACAAATATACATACATACATACATACATACATAAATACATACATACATACAAACATACATACATGCATATATTATATATACATATAAACAAACATGCATACACATATACATGAGTTCATGTATAAAGTAATAAGATTTACGAATCTCGCTCATTATATTTCTAAAATGTTAATTTTAGTTATGTAAAATTAGCTAAAACTATCGACTCAATCATATACGTTCAAAAACTCGCCCAGGTTTATCTCATTTATGTTACTCTTTGTTACTGAATGGTTTGTATGAGATGATCATTATGTTATTATTAAGTCTATTGGTTCTTTGTTTTCAACCATACACAGAATTTTCCACAATATCGTGTCGAACAAGATGTTTAAGTGGTCTAGTTTAAACGCATTCAAGTAAGCGCAATTAGAATTTCATAATAAGCAACATTATTGATTGGTTATTAAATAAAAACACAATATAACTTTTGACTCGTGTATTTTGTCTTTAATAATTGAGTCGTTAAGCTCTTCTTGCGATGCATAATTTCAGTTTGGTGAGTTTTTATATTGACAGGCAAACGGAGTATTTTTCATAGTTTGTTAAAGACAGTTACAGCATGGCTGATATGACTTCAAGTCTCGGTTGATGCTGAAAAATCTAGTGTCACCAGGACTCCTGGGAAGACTAGATCTTCAACAATGCGTCTTTCAACACCGCTTTTGGTTAAAGAATATAATTGACCATAATACCCGGTTTACAGACGGTTAATTCACGATTGTATCACTTTGGCATTTCCTGGTCGCATTTACCGACTCCCAGTAGCTCATCCAATTTCTCAGTCAACCGAGCAGATTCTGCAGGACACCCAAGGTGAGCAAATCGACCATCATCAGCCATATACATCCCATGGATATCTAAAATGACCCGAGCAAATACTGTTTTGACAACGTCATTGAACTGTTAGTAAAAATAGCCCATAATTGGCGAACACCAAAGCCAGGTGAAAAAGGTTCGTTAAGTCATATATTAGTTGAAACGCAGACTGATACATCATTATAGCAAGATTTTCACTACCAAATTTGTTTATACAAGACTTTGTCGGAAATAGCTTAGAAAATAAGTATAAAATAATCTTTCAATTATACTACAATTTTTTTTCAAGCTGACGTAGACATTTCGTTTTGGAGACAGACTAACGAAATTGGTATTTGATAAGACATACCCATTAAATGATTACATAACAGTTAGATAATGAATGTTGTCGAGAACTTACATGTACGCCATTGTGAAAAAGATGTTGCGCACCTGGTAACAAATTAGTTCAAATAGGACCTAAACGATGAACCAAATTCAATATGAACGAATGGTATAATCTCATTTACACATTCGTGTCGTGCTTACTAGCGCTTCAACATTAGGAGTCGGTATTACGTCCTGTACCCGCTATATATTTGGATGAGAAATATGGGAAAATAGGACGGTACAATCTCAAATGCGAAATGTGAATACCAGCAGTAGTGGAGTAAACTTCATATAAAGTCTTCAAAAATGCGATTTCAAATTCAATTCACTATATATAATGTATACCGAACCTGTACAATGTACCAACAAGATGTTACCAACACTATGGTTACCGAGTCGGTACATGGTATCAACAAAATGGATTTCAGGATATGCTAAATTATAGTTAAATTGAGGATTACAAACACACGAATATCAATATTGTATTTTCGAAAAATTGATGTCATAAACACAAAGAAAATGTGTATACTTATGTAAATCGAGATCTGAGTGTAAGGATTCGCTTAAGAAGCAGGTGTTCTGAATTGTTGGTATTCTCAATTGCATAAAAATAAAGCCAACCAACAGTGTTGGTTTTAAAATTGAACTTTTAGAGTTTCATCCGTTGCTTTAATGCAGACGTGAGTAGAATGTTGCAACGTTTAAACGTTCCACATTTCTTTTAACAATATATATATATATATATATATATATATATATATATATATATGCATAATAAATATATGCATATATATATATATATATAAGTACTGGGAAAAATAGCGCTTGTATAGATAACAGTGAACAATTTGCACAAATGGCTAACTCTCAAGTTATCAAAACAATCATGACAAGATCTCAGACATCACTTCGCAATACTGCGAGAATGACCCTTACATGCAAACACACATACACAATACAAACACAAACGCATACACACTCACCTACTAGTCAAAACAAGAAACAGCAGTAATAATCAGTCAGATTTGTCACCAAAAACATAACCAATTAACAACCCAAAATGTATAAATATGTATGATTGTATAAGAGACGTTTAGTATTCACGAAATAAATGGCCATTATCCTCTTAGTTATTTGTGTGTTTTTTCTTCCTAATTATAAGAATACTGTGTTAATTAAAACGGCATGGATATTTATAAATATATATATATATATATATATATATACATGAAGTTTGAAGTGTAGCTACATACCCTACTGATGATTCAGCAGTAAACAGGAAACGCATTCTTATATAAAGCAAATTTTTGTTCACGCTGACTTTGGCATTTACATTTGGTCGCATTTAGAATAAACTTTTAAGTAACATACATTTCCTAACATAGAAATACTTTTGCCATTAAACAACGCGTAACCATAAAACCAATTTAATCACTATTCAGGACATCCTTGTCAATTCTATTACGCATATTTTAGATTTAAAAAATAATTTATTAGGTAAAATTAACACCGATTAGTTCAATTAGTACTTTAAGTGATAATTTGATCCTTAATTCAATTAATCTAACAAAACACATCTTACTAACTTCTATTGACATGCATGCAATTTATGAAAATACCCATACAAGATAACAAGGAGAACTCGCAAACCATCGAAATTTATATGAATTAGTTCATCGTCCAACGCAACGATTTATTAGTCAGATTAAATTTTAGATCGGACGTATAATGAAATTTACGCACATCGCCATTAACTGCACGCAGTTGTACAATTGAGATGGAGCACGAAGCTCCTGATAAATATGGATTGTTTTTTTTAAATTACCTGTTTGGCTAATACACAGGCATCCGAATTTAGCAACAACAAAAAGAACAATCGGCGGGTGACAAGCAGTAGTTGATTAATAGGGTTAAACATTTGTAAAACAGTTTAACATGTATCACAGAGATAATAAATCGGACACATGGTGAAACTAGGGCTTTGCTTACAAATGAGCATGGCACGACCAATAAGTAACCAACAGTATGTATTTGGTGTTGCGATCCAAGTAACAAATTAGTTCTGTTGTGACCAGAAGGATAAACCACAGGCAGCATGAACGGAAAGTATAACCTCATGCAAATTCGGTACGTGCTTACTGGCGACTCATCAGTAGGAGCCGGTATTACGCCCTCTAACCACTATATATTTGGTAGAAGAATGTGGAATAATAGGACGGTACAATCTCCTAGACGAATGTGTAAACCTGCAATAGTGAAGCTAGCATCATATAAAGTCAACGACAATGCGACTTCAATGCTAACTCACACTATATAATATATATACCGAGCCTGTAAAGGATACTAACACTATGGCTATTGTGTTAGTAACTGATACCAACATTATTGTACCGAAAAGGGACATGGTACTAACACTATGGTTTCCGAGTCGGTACATGATACCAACCTGATGGATATAAATTTATGCTAAAGTTCACCCAAATTGAGAATTACAACAATTTCCGAACAACTGTTACTCCAGTTAAACCATACACTCTGGCCTTCATCGATATCAGTTATCACATTTCGCGGTAAGTATGACATCATTCAATTCAATATATTACAGTTAAATACTGTTTGTTGCGAAGAGCTAATATATATGCAAGTATGTATTAGGTGATGCGAACCTAGTAACAAATTAGTTCAGTTGTGACCAGAAGGATAAACCAAAGGCAGCATGAACGGAAAGTATAATCTCATGCACATTCGTTTCGTGCTTACTGGCGACTCATCAGTAGGAGCCGGTATTATGCCCTTTAACCACTATATATTTGGGTGAAATATGTGGGATAATAGACGCAATGGGCAACCACCACAGGATTAAAACCACAAGAATATACCATGGGAGAATGCAACTCGAACACCTAACAAGCTTACACACTTTACGTCATATTGGACGCCAAATTGTTTCTCAAGAGATATTAAGAAGACTGATATAACTAGAGGAGTATTGCTATATAGACGGACTGGTTGATATATATATATATATATATATATATATATATATTGGAGCAGATACATTATATCAAAAACAATATTCATTCTTAAGGCTTTTGAAATACACGTCCGATATGAAACCTTGAAGTGATTTCTCTATATCTTACTGTGAAATATTGGTTATTCTTAGCCTCTATTCGTCTCCTGTGCTTTAAAAGCTTATGCACTGGTACTAAACATAAGCATTCTAAATCAAAACCATACTAGTTTGGTATACCTTTGTTCATTTTCCAAATAAGCAAGAACGTGCTTTGTATGTGTTAATAGTAATAATACTTTTTTTATAATGACAGTCCTCCTTTAATGCCTTTATATGCTGCCGTGCTGGATAAGTTAACAACAGCTGTGCGTAATTTTCTCCCGGTAGCTCTGTTATAGTCATCTCCAGTGAAAATTTAATGCCCTGAGGAGCAGTCTTGCATCGTATCATTTTCTCTCTATCATGACTAAAATTAAGACTAAATTCACAATTCACTGTCTTAATCACGGCGCCCATTGACGCTGTATTAACATAAAAGTCATCTCCATGGCATTTTGTCCTTCAAATGTGGCCATTTAATCGACATATTTGAGCAAATTTATTTCTTAGCTTTATCTCAGACAGTTCATGCAGACTAAACGAGCGTTGGTTGCGCGAACAGTGATAACAATTACTATAATCAAGGTTGAGATCTTGATATAAACATTCCACCCATTAAGTGCACACATTTGTTAGTATAAACAAAGAATTGTATAGTGTATAAAAGTAAATTCATCCAGTAGACCGTTTTTGTTCTGATTTAGAACTCATCACGTACTGGTCCGAGATTGTTGCGGACAAAGTTCGAATCTCAGCACGTCTGCTTCGGAATCTGGTGCTCTAACAACTGAGCTATCCTGCCGCACACTACACTACACACAATTTTCAGTTATATACTAACTAATGTAACTTGGTTAGTCTATTTTTCCTTTTTAGGTGGAGCTCATATGGCATCCATTTAGACCCAAAGTTACAACTAACCATCCCAATCTGTCATTACTGAACAGACACCACATTACATGGGGAAGTGGTATTGAAATGAACATTTATATAATTAAACGGACATTGGTTGCGCGAGTGGTGATAACAATTATTATAATCAAGGTTGCGGTCTTGATATAAACACCTGACCCATTAATTACTTACATATGTCGGTATAAACTAAGAATTGTATAGTGTAGAAAAGGCAATTCATCCAGTAGACCGGTTTCGTCCTTATTGGGAACTCATCAAGTACTGGCCAGAATTTGCCGCGGACAGGATACAAACCTGGGAACGTCTGCTTCGGAATCTGGTGCTCTAACCACTGAGCTATCCTGCCGCACACTACACTAAACACAATTTTCAGTTATGTACTAACTAATGTAACTTGGTTTGTTTATTTTTACTTTATAGCACCAAATTCCTAAGCAGATGTACCCAGGTTCGAATCCTGTCCGTGGCTAATTCTGGCCAGTACATGATGAGTTCCCA
>JAQBSW010014183.1:0-12154 GCA_029291075.1 Eudiplozoon nipponicum
ATATATATATAGTGTAGAGACATATATCTGAATGATTTTATATATTCATATAAGATGTGGGATGAACTCACATCGTTGCTTGTATTCTTACTTCAGATGTGAGGGTAACTAAAATGATGGCTTATATTTTGATTGAGATATACATAATATTTATTGTGTGTAGACGTATAAATAAAAATATATAGATAGATAAACAATTATAAACGATGCAAGTATGTATTAGGTTTTGCGAACCTAGTAACAAATTAGTTCAGTTGTGACCAGAAGGATAAACCAAAGGCAGCATGAACGGAAAGTATAATCTCATGCACATTCGTTTCGTGCTTACTGGCGACTCATCAGTAGGAGCCGGTATTACGCCCTTTAACCACTATATATTTGGTAGAAGAATGTGGAATAATAGGACGGTACAATCTCCTAGACGAATGTGTAAACCTGTAATAGTGAAGCTAACATAATCTAAAGTCAACGACAATACGACTTCAATGCTAACTCACACTATATAATATATATATACCGAGTCTGTAAAGGATACTAACACTATGGCTATTGTGTTAGTAACTGATACCTTTTTTGAAATCGATGAGTACCGGATACTAACACTATGGTTTCCGAGTCGGTACATGATACCAACCTGATGGATATAAATTTATGCTAAAGTTCACCCAAATTGAGAGTTACAACAATTTCCGAACACCTGTTACTCCAGTTAAACCATACACTCTGGCCTTCATCGATATCAGTTATCACATTTCGCGGTAAGCATGACATCATTCAATTCAATATATAACAGTTAAACACTGTTTGTTGCGAAGAGCTAATATATATGCAAGTATGTATTAGGTTTTGCGAACCTAGTAACTGGAGTAACAGGTGTTCGGAAATTGTTGTAACTCTCAATTTGGGTGAACTTTAGCATAAATTTATATCCATCAGGTTGGTATCATGTACCGACTCGGAAACCATAGTGTTAGTATCCGGTACTCATCGATTTCAAAAAGGTATCAGTTACTAACACAATAGCCATAGTGTTAGTATCCTTTACAGACTCGGTATATATATATTATATAGTGTGAGTTAGCATTGAAGTCGTATTGTCGTTGACTTTAGATTATGTTAGCTTCACTATTACAGGTTTACACATTCGTCTAGGAGATTGTACCGTCCTATTATTCCACATTCTTCTACCAAATATATAGTGGTTAAAGGGCGTAATACCGGCTCCTACTGATGAGTCGCCAGTAAGCACGAAACGAATGTGCATGAGATTATACTTTCCGTTCATGCTGCCTTTGGTTTATCCTTCTGGTCACAACTGAACTAATTTATTACTAGGTTCGCAAAACCTAATACATACTTGCATATATATTAGTTCTTCGCAACAAACAGTGTTTAATTATAAACGATGTGGGAAGAAACTACATAGTTGCTTTTATGATTAACTATATATACATAAGATATGTAGACGTATATATAAATTGATATTTATATATAAGGTGTGGGTATAAATAAATATAAATAAGTAAATAATAAAACTTAAATCGCAAATAAAAATATTGCTAATATATTATATAACCTAGGGGATTGTAGGAACCCACATTGTTGCTTACATGTAAGTCTATATATTTATAGATATCTATATGTTTGGGACTCATATTTACATGAAAAATTAAATTTTTACGGGATATGAGTATAAATGTGTGTTTGGTTGAGATTTCATTCGTTAGTGAAGGCTCCGTTTTCAGTCTTGGCTAAACGATACAACAACAGTTCTACTACACCCTCTTTCTCTATAACCTAGTGCATACAGGATGAGCTTAGGAAAACCGGGTATTTCAGGATTACTGCAATAGGATTAAATTGTTGATCCTTCTACACGTCGGGAGAAGTAATTTTAAAAATCGAGACATCGCGGTTAGGCGTGTATATCAATCCATATGGTTTTCTTATAGTTATACTATAAATGTCACTTTAGATTATAGTACACATATGTGTGTGTATGTTGTTGTGTGCGTGGCGTGTGATGTGGATAATTTTGTGTATACTTGTGATTATAAGAGTATAGGTATGAAGACCGAATATTAGGACAAACAATAAAGAATACTATCGCCAGTCGTACGCGCTGACGCGTTTCTAAATACCATAATCATCACCAGAGTACGACGGCAAACTGACTAGCGAGGATCAAACCGCATTGCATATATATATATATATATATATATATATATATATATATATATATATATATATATAATTAGGAATAAAGAACACATTAATATCAAAGTGGATAAAGGCCATTTATTTCGTGAATACTAATCATCTCTTATACAATCATACATATTTATACATTTTGGGTTTTCAATTGATTATGCTAGTGGTAACAAATCTGACTCGTTTTTACTTCTGTTTCTTGTTTTAGCTAGTTGGTGAGTGTGTATGCGTTTGTGTTTGTGTGTATGCGTGTTTGCATGTAAAGGTCATTCTCGCAGTATTGCAAAGTGATGTCTGAGATCTGGTCATTATTGTTGTACACACAAACACAAACGCATACACACTCACCAACTAGACAAAACAAGAAACAAGTAAAAAGAATCAGATTTGTTACCACTAGCATAATCAATTGAAAACCCAAAATGTATAAATATGTATGATTGTATAAGAGATGGTTAGTATTCACGATATAAATGGCCTTTATCACTTTGTTATTAATGTGTTCTGTATTCCTAATTATAAATATACTGTATTAAATTAAAAAGGCATGGATATTATATATATATATATATATATATATATATATATATATATATATATATATATATATATATATATATATATATGGAAAGAAAAAATTACATATGCACCTTTCACCTCTAGCAGTCTTGACTGCAAATGTCGGCTGCACAATTTCTATGCAGTCACGATCATTAACTGTTTGCAGATTCGTCACAGATATATATGTATATAGGCAATACAATTAAAAAAGTTTGATTGCGCGTGTAGTGGTAACAGTTCATTAGATCAAGTTTATGAGCCTGAAGTAAACAACAATCCCATTGTATTTATCCAGACGTAGAACAACATAGAAAAACTACCGCCTGAGTTGCTGAATTGCACAAACGGTATACTGCGTGGTTCTATCTAAGTACTCTTTGCTAATAAAGATTTGAAATTCACATTCATCTATTGTTATTAATACACATTATTGAGAAGGATCTCAAATTTGCTTCAGGTAATTGACGTGGATATTTGTTTTCAATTCCACCACCGTATCGTTTTGTCATCTGTGGATATCAGCGTATCTCGGTGAGCTTACTTAATATAATATATAAATTGCAAGAAATTTTATCCTGTTATTATGGCTGGTTTATCAAATATTGAGGATACAGAGCAATTAGCAAGTGGACTTATGGAATGTAATTTAAAAGATAGTTCAGAGGAACTTAAGTGTTCTAAATTAGATGATCATACTGCATACATGGATTATCCGGGCGTGGCATCTCGGAGGCTCTCTTATGGTAGTGACCAAAGGGCCTTTCCATATATATGCACTGCGGTTTGAACCTCGTTAGTCAGTTTGCCGTCGTACTCTGCTGATGATCATGGAAGGTCGAAAAGCGTCAGTGCATGCGACTGGCGGTTATTTTGCTATGGTGTTTGACTGCTGGTTAAATACAATGGGATTGGTGTTTACTTGAAGTTCGCGAACTTGATTAAAAGAACACCCGCGCAATCAATTTTTTTAATGAAAGATACTGGAGAAATTAAAATAAATATTAATAGATATGTCTTGAATGAGGATACTACATTTGCCACGTGTTGTTTTTTTCTTGTGAGTATGATGTCTACCGTGAAAATGGAACAGGATACGGAGCCCTGAATATTCGGAAGGACAGCTTCAAAATGAAGTGACAAGTGAAAACCCATCAATCAAGGATTTAAGATTTTGCCGAACTACTAGTGCTATGATTTGTTCCACACAAGAAAATGGCGAAATAACAAAAAAGTGGAATTTAGCATTTTTTATGGTCACCACATAGATCAGGGTATAATAGCGCCTGTTTGATGACATCGTCTTAAAATGCCAGTTACAAAAATTTACACATGCTAATAAAAAGTTAATTGAATGTATAAAATGTATGTTTTAATACAGTAAAAACCACAAGGAAGCTGTATTGCTGATGTTTCATTGCCTTAATGCTGACTTTGCCATAATGGTGTGGTGTAGATGCTCAGTTTGCGTCACTTCTGTGTGTTATCTAGATAAATATATTCATACTAACTTTGTATAATCTTTCATAAATCTCACTAATAATTTGTGTGTCGATATTATTATATTTGTCATTATATTTTTTTTTAAATTTCTTGTTTTTTTGTTTCTCTTCTTATTGTTATATGGCAGTGAAACGTCAATTACTATAAACATTTTAATATTATGTTACTTGTAGCTACCCGATCAGTGAACGTGTAAATTGGTTATGCTCCTTCGCCGACAAGCCAGATTTGAAGCTAAAGTTTTTGCTGCGTTTTTTAAGACCTCAATTTCCTCACTGCTTTAACTTATAGTTTTGTTGAGCATAAGGGACCGTCAATTGCCGAAAAATTAATACGTAAAGCGTGTAAATCCAAACGAAAGCTTTCCCATTAATCGCAGTTTCTTGGGCAACTTTAAAAATACTGAACTTGGAACTTCTTCGGGTAATTTTCTAATAAGATGATCTGTTATTCTGGTACAGCACAGGTCATCGATCCAATGTACATCTGCTTAACATGTACGCATATGAAACAGTCCATCAGTTGATTGAGCTTTGGTGACTGAGCTTCATTCGTTGCAATAGTGAAATGATTTAGACGAACCAGTGAATAAATCAGTGTTCATCTTGATAAATCTAAATATGCGTAGTAGGCTAAATGTTTAACTCACACTTAACTTAAATGAAATTTCTGTTTTGTTTACTATTATAATGTACTCAAGCGTAAATTATTGTTTAACTTGGAAATGAGTTTAGTAAAGTATACAAAATTATGCTTTCAAACATTTTCGCATACGTTAAATTCCTTTTCTAATCAAGATTGATCTCATGTCGATTAGTGGTCATAAAATATACGGTCCAAAAGGCATCGGTGCTTTATATATTCGCAGACGTCCACGTGTACGAGTGGAAGCATTACAAAGTGGCGGTGGTCAAGAACGTGGTATGCGCTCGGGAACTGTACCAACTGCTTTGGCAGTGGGTTTGGGGGCTGCCTGCGCTTTAGCGGAAACTGAGATGGAGGTAAGTAAATTTGTTTTGTTGCTAATTTTTATAACTTATCTTATTTACCTTATATTACAATTTTATTCAAATCGACAGTGTCTTTGAAATGTGTGCAAGAGCTGCATTACGTACTTTTTACAAGCTCCATTTTTGATGAGACGAACCCTACATATTTGTAATATATATATATATATATATATATATATATATATATATATATATAAATTATTCATATGTATTCTGAGAGTTCTTTTATAAAATAAACGGAATTTCGGATTTTCTAAAATAATTTGAAATTGAAGAGAGAGATTTGAAATGTCAGTATAGGCTGACCATGCGTACGCATTTACGACCAATGTGTCGGGGCAATTTAGCAAATAACACTGTTGCATGCATACGAACTCAATTAACGTTTTATTATTTATACATTCTTATTTGATGCTAATTCATGGCGTTTTTGTTTTTTCGCGCAATACGAGATTTGCATTCCTTTATAACAAATAATCCGTACTTTTTATGTTTTTGGTTGCTCAAAGAATGATAGGATTCATATAGAGTGGTTAAGTTCCAGCCTGTGCAATCGTCTACTGTCAGAATTGACTCATGTTGTTCTCAATGGGGATCCATTATCTCGCCTTCATAGTTGCATCAACTTGAGCTTTGCTTATGTGGAGGGAGAAAGCTTACTAATGGCTTTAAAAGACATTGCTCTTTCATCAGGAAGGTAAGATAACTTCATTTTTTATTTATTATATATTTCTGTGTTTGAGTAGCTCAAGTTTTTTAGTTTAAAGTTTTGTTGTGAATAAACTGTATTTAATATTTTGATTAACATGCAAAGTATTGTATCCCAGCCAAAATGACGAAACACGTACATAAATTAATTTCAACAATTAGTGTGTGGTTTTTAGAATGTCTCGGATTTTTGTTTTTTTTTGTAGTCCTAATTGTAGATATTGAGTAATTTATTTGATACTTTGACATTTTATACTTGATTTGTATTAATTTTGTACTTTCACAATTTTAGTGCGTGCACATCAGCTTCTCTAGAGCCATCTTACGTTTTAAGAGCGATTGGTACCGATGACGACTTAGCACATTCAAGTATTCGATTTGGAATAGGTCGATTCACTTCAAAGGAAGAAGTTGACTACACCGCAGACAGAGTAATTTTTCATGTAAACAGACTTCGACAGATGAGGTAATAATAGATTCTTGAATAGCAGTGCTTAGCCATGCACCAGTTTTGCTGGAGTAACCCGGTGAACTGGATGTGTGTGCGGCCTTCAGAAATAAAGACACAACCAACACCTGCTACTTTAACAAAAAGTGAATGTAAAAGAGCATCCACTGGCAGGTTGAAATAGACAAACAATTTTGGCAGGAATGCCATCACTAAGTTTGTTCATTGTTTGGTAAAGTAAAGAAGGTGGGTCGCTCATATCGGTTTTCCAACTTGAAAATGATGAAGTGCACGAATTCGGTCTACGCATGGCATTCATGATTAAAAGCTTTCCAGAGTTAGCCTAGTTCACCTTTTTCGTTCGTCACGAATTCTGTAGGTAATAACAGAGATCAGTTTTAATGCAACACTAAACAGGCTTATGCAGTTAGCGATGAGAAGATGCTGTGCAGGAAGAGCGAGTTGACTGCTTGGCTAAATCCGTGTCGAGTACTTCAGATGCCTAGCAGACTCACTGCCTGACTAGTTAATCATTCTCATGTAATTTTACGCGTTGTATTTAGAGTTACCAAACAAATTGTGTTGTAAACGGCCAATTGTCTATACCTAAATGGTCTTTGAGTTATATGTATATATTTCTTTGTCTGATTGACCAGATACTAAGTTATATTCTTAGAAAAAAAACTGAGGTTATATAAGTCGAAAATAATTTATAAATCTGAGTCTCCTAATCCTAATAGCAATATTGTTTCTTGTTTGTCTTCTTTTCTTCATTGAGACTAGTCGTAGTTGTATTGGGTTAAATGTTTCTACGATAGACAAGAATGGGGCTGCAGTATATAAGTAAAGACTATGAGGGCGAGTCGACTATATGACGATGGAGTAATATGCAATTATGCTTTGGGTGTTGCGCATCTAGTACCAAATATGTTCAAATATGACCAGAAGGATAATCCAAAGACAACAGTAACGGGAACTAATCTCCTGTGCACATTCGTTTTTTGCTTACTGGCGACTCTTGAGTAGGAGCATGTATTATGCCTTATCCACACTTAATATTTTAGTGAGGAATGTGGGATAATTCGACGGTAAAATCTCCGTTACTAATGTATACACCGGCAGTAGTGGAGCTAAATTCATAAAACGTCTTCGACAATGCGACTTTAAAGCCAACCCATTACATAATATATGCCGAGCATGTAAAGGGTACCGACACTATGACTTTTGTGTCGGTACCTAATATCAATACTATGGTTGCCGGACAGGTACATGGTACCAAAACTATGGTTGCAGAGTTGGTAAATGGTATCAGATTGAGAATTACAACTTCTCTGAACATCTGTTCGACCTAGTTTCCTGTTACAATTTCCTGATTTTTAGCCTTGCCAAATACCACAGGATTAATTGTAGAGTTGTTCTCAATAGGCATCACTGCCAAATTGGCATCAGGACGTAGCTCTGTGCGATCATAGGCGTCGGATCTAAATACTCAATAACAACTGTTTTCAGTACGTTTTGCTTCAGACTGTGCCCGATGGGCACTTTTAGAGTGTGATTGATGGCTCGCTAAATCTCGTAATTTTCAACCAAAACATAGTATCGTTGGCCAGTGCAAAATTGAAAATCCGGCCAATAGTATCGAACTTCATCACCTGAAGTGTTGCGGTGACCTCATCAATGACTAAATCATCAACATAAATGGAATTTTGGGAGAATGTCTGCATTCTAGTCGTACGCCGGGGCCAGTGGCAAAGTTTCAGAAAGGTATTTGTATAATACAGCCATACAGGTGCACATATACATCTACATATATAAATAAATCGTCATCGTAAACAAAATTTTCATTCAGTGGCGGCAGTATCACATAACTATCGTATGTTCATAGGATGCAACATTTTGATTTTGTTAAATTACTGGCAATTCTGCATTTTTTTTATTGAAGAAGCACTTACTTAAGAATATGCATGTTTGTATTCAAATAGACTTATTTGGTTCTCATTTGTTTCTTAAAGCCATAGGATAGTTTATCCATTGGATTCAATAGTGCGATATCCACAATAATTAACTCCAAGAGACTACACTTGATTTGAGCACTCGCCAATGTGTTGTATTTGGGTCTATGACAAGAAAAGGTGGTTTTTCTTTCTTTTCAGTGCGAGAGTGATCCAGCCCAATGTAGTTTTTTCTTTCTGCTGCCCGGTGATGCAGAGAAAGTGTACTTTTACTGACTGTTATCTGGTCCTTTGCTGCCATTTTGGCTGTCACCATTGCTGAATGCAATGAATCTGTGTAGTTTCCATGCCGAAATGTGATGACCACTCGTAAATTTGTTTGTTTTACATTCTTTCACTACTGGAAATTGCACCTTGCTGCTTGTGCGATGGTTTGTTTGACTAGGACTTACTGTCTTATAATGGTGGCGCTTTAGTGTTGTTATAATTTACCCTACCAGGCAGTATAAACCCCCAATAATAGAGACTCACCTACAACTATGGCTTTATGGTTTTGCGAAAGCAAAGCATCAGTTCACTGTGCTGATTGTACCTATTTCTAAGGGGTATTTATCGAATAAATGAAAGAAATTATTTCTTTGAAAAGCTATCATAATTGGCCTCTGGGCCTGAGTGGCGTTTGAACATCATAATTACTTGCCATTTCAACGACAAACTAATTCAAAATAGCGCGAAAACGGAGCCGTTAGAAAACGAAATATGGATGGTTGACAATGCAAATGGAATGGGCTATCAATTTTGCGATCTGACACTAGTGTTTGCAATTTAGAATACTTTTTAATACCGAAATGTATCGTTCATTACTAAAATAAAGCTATATTGTTTAAAATAATCGTAGTTGAGATGCCCGATCAATTCTGCATTTCTGGAGTAAATTATTCTGAGACCCTGCGTACGAGAAGCCTGGATCTTGGATTATTTGTGTACTGTGGATAAATGATTAATGCAGTTTCCATTTTGTTACATTGTCGTCCTCAAAATAATGATGAAGATCGTGTGGCTGTAGTTTGATTTCCGGAGGTGCCAACAAACGCATTTGCTCCCTATTCTGTTATAAATCATTCTCGAAGACAAAGACCATTCGCGCATTGCAAGTGTCAGGGGATAAATACTGGCAAACGCCTTCCGTTGAGGCAAACGTTGAAACCTATTTTACCTTTATACTTATTATAATAATGCGTACGGTATCAGCAGTTGTTCATGTTGAGTTTCAAATTTGTTCCGCAGCGTACGACATTGTCCTTTGAGATATGTCAGTGGCACGGCACATAAGCCAAATCGAACTTATTTTGTTAGGCTGGAAATGATTGTCTCATACATATGCTTTCTTAAATGAAATACACAGTCTATATCGTGAAGCTGCGAGTATAGGAAATTGAGTTCCGTACAGTCATGCAATTTTGTTAACATTTTCGTATTTTGCTTCCGTTTTTAATATCTACTGAATTTCAGTGACCTTTGCATGATCGTTACACAACTCATTAGTTGAATCTTTTAATTCGCGGCATACTCTTATCGTTTCGCAACCAACTGCAGTAGCGTTTTATGCAGGGTGATTGTATATCTATACATAATGTTTCATGTTTTATTCAGAGTTCTCTTTTATTTATGCTAATCTGCTTCTCACTACTATTTGTTATTTTAATTAGTTATGGTGTGGGTTTACATAATAAGTATTTCTGTTGAGTTTAGGTTAGCCACTATTTGAATTAAATACTCATATATTTGCGTTATGAGTATATATTTTAATAAAACAGCAGTTTACAACTAATGCTTCACTGTTATATAAACATGACAAAATACAAATGGTGTAACAGTAATAATAATATTGATAAAACTATTTTTTTTAAATTGCCAAAGGAGGAAGATTTATCAATGAGCGATCTAGTCTGGATGAAATACCTATATAGCGCAATTTCCAATTAAGATCTTTGATGATAAACTATTTTTCTCTGTTCTCTCCTATTTGTTTTCGGTTTTGCTAGGTTGTTTCTTCATGTATAATTTTGTACTTTTATTAATTGTGCTTTGTGTCAGTATATGCCAAATTCGTAGACTTGTCTGCCGGAGCCATTCACTTAACTAAAATTCCTTCATTTGAGCAGTATTTTTGATTATGGAGCGAACACCTTTTCCTTGCTTCGGTAGATTTTTCCTTCGGAGTTGTGCTACGTTTTGTTTTATTACTCGATATTTTTCCTTAAATTCTGAAATGCTATCATGAACCTCACCGTGTCTAATGGGACACAACCATCATCCCGTTTCATGTTAAGCCTCGAATTTTGTCTAACTACACAGTAACACTTATTGTTAAATGGGTAGTGACAATATGAGGTCAAGCGTGCCAGACTCCAAGGGTAAGCTTTGGCTGCTGACACAGGTATTACTTTTAAGGTTGAAAAGATTATGCGAAAGCGCTAGACTACAGCTAAGAATGCTTTAAAAATATTCACCTGGTGATTATTGTTTTGCATAAGGTCTGCTGCTATTGATCTGGAGTATTTTTCTTGATTTTTTATGCTTATATTAAATTTTAAATATAAATATTTACCTAAACGCATATTTTATGCAATCCTAAATTTTGTCGAATAATTTCTGTTGTAATAATATTGCATTTGTTCAAAAGAGTAACATTTGCAAAAATATTTTTATTTTCAGCCCGTTGTGGGAAATGGTGAACGAAGGTATTGATCTAAAGTCAATTAAATGGACTCAACACTAGAATGTATTTATGGCTTCGTTCTCAAAATGATCTATGTAAAACATTTATATTATTTAATAAAGCATTACTTTTTTATTTCTAACTAAAATTTTCTTTTAACTTCGCAAATATTTTTTTTTGCCAAAATTCTACATATGACTGTAAATGCAGCATTATTAAAACTTAATTTCAAGCGCAATATATCTCTAACCTAAAAGTCTTATTACGCAGTTGTCTAAAACGTAAGCTTTTAGGTGAGCTTATGATGAAAAATGGCTTTGCAAATGGAAAATGTTAAGTATAAGAGTAATGAGTATACTACCATATTATAAACAGTTGATGAAGCGATTCATAAAAGTGAACATTTGCAAATCTAGAATCTAAATAATGATTTACACTATGACCAAGCAAGCAAGCATGCATTTAGCATTATTTGCATATCACTAAGTTGTAATTACATAGTTCAGCACAAACCATATAAATGTTCTTATTGATATATGACATGCAGTTCTGTCGTGCTTCCGTCCATTTTAACATATAAATATATACAAAAAAGTAGATAATGACCATTTATTTTGCGACTCCTAAACTTCACTTTATAATCTCATTTATTTACATCTTGGGTTTTCACTAGATTATGGAGATAGAAACTAGTCTGACTAGGTTTTACTTCTATTTCTTGTTTGGGCTAATTAGTAATTGTGTATGCGTATTTATATGTCTGTTTGCGTGTAAAGGTCTTTCTCGATGTATTGCAAAGTGATGTCTGTGATCTGGTCATTCTTGTATCGATGGATTGAAAATTAACCAAATTTTCGTATCGTCAGCTATTACGTGTACTTCGCAATACTTCGAGAAACACATTTACACACAGACACATACGCATACATACTTACTAACCAGCCCAAATAAGAAATAGAAGTAAAACCGAGTCAGGCTATTTGCCACCCACATAGTCAATTGAAAACGTAGAATATATATATATATATATATATATATATAT
>JAQBSW010014184.1:0-12153 GCA_029291075.1 Eudiplozoon nipponicum
TAACGATAAAAGTTTCACCATTTTTTAAATATGAGAACACAACAACGTACTCCATGGAATAACATTTATTAATAAATCTTATTTCTAACAGTATCTACAGCCATTATTCTGGATTCGTTAATATATTCGTTCATCCAATCCCAACTGTACATTTGATATAACAAATCCCATCTTAACTATGCCTGTCTTTTCTTTTAATCAAGTTTGCAAGCTTGAAGTAAACACCAATCCCATTGTATTGGGGTTTACTTCAAGCTCGCAAACTTGATTTAAAGAACTGTTACCACCACCCGCGCAATCAATTATTGTTAAATTGTGATGCCTGTCTTTGTTTTGCGCAATTTAGACCACTCCTTTTGCGTAACGTTATGTGATGTGTCAACGCTTTCATTGTGAGTGCATCTTTAATTGAAAGTTGTGTCGTATATTTGAAGACCTGTTAGATATGTCTTTGTTCCAGTCCAGTTTAATTTATTTTTGAATTAATTTCTGCATGTTTAAGCAGGGGTTCAGCTTATATTTATATATATATATATATATATATATATATATATATATATATATATATATATATATATAACTTATAATCGTTATATAATCTTTGTTTCGGAGAACTAATATAAATGCAATTATGTGACAATTTCGATGATAAAAATGTCCAACACTTTGTGATGAAATAATTACTGTGCTGTGGGCGTAGTGTTGGCTCCTACTATGAGTCGCCGTTAAGTAAAATGGTATGTGTACATGGACTTATACTTTATGTTCATGCTAAATTTGACATATATATCCGGTTCTTTTTGAAAAAAATTTTACTTCATTTGCAATACTTTATGCATAATCAAACATTGTTTTTTTTATTATTCAATGAAATTCCAGTTACAGATTGTTAATCACTTATTAATTTGACTTGAGGCAAGGTCAATTTCCAAATTCCGGCCTGTACATTTTATTCACGATATGCATATTAAACGTTCTGCCTTTTTAACAATTTTTTAGGAAATTTGCGATTGTCAACCGAAATGCCATATTAAAGCGTATGAACATATCGATATGGTGAAACGAAACAACATTTATTCCGTTTAACTTCATTAAGAATTTTAAAAGTGAGGAAAAAGTCTATGTTGAAAAAACTTTTCTTTCTTCATATGGAATATTTATCTATGCTGATCGTCTATGCTATTAGTTATTTGGCAAATCTTATTATCTTTATATTTTAAACCGATTAACCAATCAGGAACACGGATCTCCCTATTACACGTTACCTAGATTTAAATATGTTTTTAAAAGGCGCAAACTAAATTAAATTTTTATCGAAACGAATTTGGCATAAATCGAGCACAACGCATTTCTGTGGATACATATTATAGACACGAGGACTATTATCTATATACCTTTGTCAGGATCAACCAAGTATTGTACAATATAGAAACGTCAATTCATCCAGTAGATCGGTTTCGTCCTTATTGGAAACTCTTAACCTACAGTCCAGAATTGGCCACAGACAGGACTCGAAACTTCGGACGTCTTCTTCGGAATCTACTGCTCTAAATCGACGTGCCCAGGAAATAATCTGACGAGTTTCAAATAAGAATGAAACCGGTCTACGGGATAAATTGCTTTTTCTACATCATACAATGCTTATTTTATACAGACAAATACATGTTCATATTCGGTTGTGTTTACATTATAAGATCGCAAACTTGATTGAAGTAATTTTTATCACCACCCGCTCAACCAATGTTCGCTTAATTCTATAAATGTTGATTTGAGTACCACTTTCCCCTATAGAGTAGTGTCCGTCCAATAATGACAGATTGGAAATGGTTAGTCGAAACTTCAGTACTAAAGGTATGTCATATAGGCTCCACCTAAACGGAAGGCTTACTAAAAAGACATTATTTACCATATAACTGAAAATTACAAATTGTGTACGGCAGGGTTGTTCAGTGATTAAAGTACCAGGTTCCGAAGCAGACGTGCCAAGTTTCGAGCTCTGTCCGCTGCAAATTCTGGAAAGTACGTGAAGAGTTCCCAATAACGACGTAACCAGTCTACTGGATGATTTGCCTTTTCCACACTATAAAATACTTAGTTGATACTAACAAATGTAAGTACATAATGGGTCAGGTGTTCATGCCAAGATCTCAAACTTGACTTAAATAAATTTTATCACCGTTTGCTCAACCAATGTTCGTTTAGTTATAGAAATGTGTGGTAGATTAAAATTGGAATTCCATTTTTTGTCTACCTTACTCAATGTACCGAAAATTGCGCAATTATCCTATATTTTACTCAAGTACTAGTCGTTGTTTTTTGTCGCGTATCCTTTAGTTTTCTTGTTAATAGTTATCCCGTCCATTAGTCGTAATGTTCTCTTCCTTAAAACTAACATTATTTTGACAAGTATATTGGTCTAATTTATAAATACCAAGTGGGATAGCAAAGGCCCCATACTGGCAAAACACCATAGGCGTTCTTATTACTTTGCTAATTAAGTCATCTTAGATTTTGTCTCTGCTGACGGTAATGAATAAACTCAAGCAAGTTCATATATTGATGCATTATGAACTTGCATAGTCATCGTTAGAGCACTTCAATAAAGTTGTAAACAAATGTAGTATATCGTGACTGCCTGGAACTTAACTGGAGCCTATCCATTCAATTACAAAATATATAAAACTATGAAAGACAAGAAACGCATATTTGAATTTCCTTAACAAGTATGTAATGCCAGTTGGTCCACGCGAACCAATCTGTCGTCGTATTCTTATGAAAGGTCGAAACGTATTAATATATGCAACTTGCCGCTTTTTTGATATGGTATGCCAACTGTTACAAAAAATCCATTAGTTTTTATACAAAATCCGCAAGTCTAATGGAAATAACAATAGATTCCAACTATACATTTGTAGCAGATTACTGAACGAAAAATGATCAAGTCTTGTTTATACCTTTAATTCTGACAGAGATTTTAAAGAAATTAAAGAAAGTTTGCACGAATTATATTTCTATGACATTTATAAATAAAAGAAATATTGCAAGTTTATAAGTTAAAATTAAGGCAAACGTATATTGAATCGCCCGAAGGAGAATTTAAAAATGACTTGAAATAATTTAAGAAATACTGACAAATTATCTAGAAAAACTTTTTCATAATGTCTAAAAACTATAATATTATAATTATTAGGAAATATAATTATAATCTAAGTTAATATCAAACATGAATAGAAATTTCTGTCAAAATATAAGACAGCAACAACGAGAAATACTTCGTAAATGGTGGTTAAATACCATATAATATTTAATCAAATTATACCTGACCTTAATAAATGCCCACACACGGTTATAAAAGTTAAACAAGAAAATTGATCGTTTATGCCAGCTGAATGTAAATAACAATTGTTCAAATAACATATCCTCTAAAAAGTGCGTCAGGGTGCCTCAGTGTTTAGGGCAACAAATTTCGAAACAGGCAGGCTCAGATTCGAGCCCTGTAAACGGTTGTAAACGGTTGTAAACGGTTTAAATGACGTCGTATGCGCAGTTCTTTTTCATCAGTTTGTACACAATTCGATCGAATGTTTGGTGAAGTTGATTCTATGTGTGTTTGGGCTTGCCTCGATGCTAGTAAATTGTTATTGAGTCGTGTAATTAGTGGCCAGTTTTTTAAATATATCATGTGGGTGAATCATTTGAATGTGTAGACCAGGTGCTCGTTGTTTTATATAAAAAGCTTGGTATATGTATAAGAATTTTTCTGCCTTTTCTTTGTGTAGAACTGAGAAATTCGTCAAATTGGCTGAGTGCCCCGTTTCAGTATTTGCTCCGAGATATTTAAATTTCCTGACGGTACTAGGTATTTTACGATCTATTTCTGCAGAAAGTGTTACTGAATACTGTTGATCAACTGCTTTTATAAATGCTACTGCACATACATGATTACAACCAATTAAATCTGCAATATACGGAGAGAGGTATTCAAGCACACGATCGTCAACTTGAAAGTTTGAGCGAGAGAAAAATCAATGCTTTTATAATGCTTTTACAATAAATCTGGACAAACTTGCTTCTCAATCTAAATTTCCCACTTATCCTGGTGTATTTAAAACAAATTATTCGAAATCCATCTTGTAATATTATCAGAAAGGATTAATCTACTTAGGAGCAACTTTCCTAATAATTAATAAAAACCTAAGCGAACACGATATTACTGAAATCCAGGATAGAACTTAAAATTTTCTTGAACGACTCAATCAAAGTCATCGTCCCACAGGCATTCAATGGACAAGGATTGAAGGCTTAGATAATTAGCACACTAGAGCAGTACAGATAGAATTTCAAAGACAGTAAAATTATTTCAAAGAAACATATAGACGAACTAAGAAAACTTACAATCAGGCGCAACCATACAACTTTCTACACACTACAAAGGATGAGGATTTGTTGTGCTTAAACCCGATGCTCATAGAGTATTCATGAACGGGAAGATAAATGATCAATTGAAATTCAAAGCTGAAAACAAACAGAAAATTGATTTTTTTAAATTTTCAAAAAATAATAAATTCTATTCAAATAAATTCATTCTCAATGACTGATTCTGAAAACAGATCAGGACTCATAGAAGAAATTCAAAAAGCTGAACTTCTCGGAACAAACCCCTCAAGACTGTACAGCAAACTAAAACTTATAAAATCTTGACAGCATCAGGAGCTCTCCTGACGCGTTACATTATGTCAATGATTAATGCACTGCAACATAAACGAGCTGAGTTTCGTTGCAAATTACTTCAAACTCTACGGAATGTCATAAACACGAAAACAATCAGTGACTCCATTGAGCTAGCAGATGAAATGAAAGGTAAAACATCCTAGGATAAAATTTTGACATATCATCCTTATTTAGGAATATTTTTTTGGAAACAATAACGATGATTTTGCGTGACCTGATTAATAATGAGTTTCAAGATTTTCCAATAGACACTAATGATCTCAAAGACCACGTATGAGCATGTTTAATAAACGTGCAATTTACATATGAAGCTAATTAATACCTGCATTTCAATGGTGTAGCTATTGGAAGCTGTATTACGCCTCTCCTGGCATATGTATAAGTGCACTATCTTGAATAAACGGGCTCGTGAAAGCGTAAATGACCAGTGCTTACTTTACGTAAGGTATGTAGATGATCTGCTACTGTTCATCTCAAACGCGGAGGACCCAACCGAAATCATGAAACAAGCCAATTTAATCGATCCAGAAATTAAATTTACTCATGAACTAAAGAAATACAGAACAATTCCATTCGTGGACATCCAGTTTTCTCGAGACAAATAGTGATTTTACATTGGCAAAGCATAGAAAATCTATTTTCATTGTGGAATAAATTTATAATAACAGTAGGATGCCAAAATCTCACAAAATAAATCCAGTTATCAAACTTGAAAACCGAATTGGGAACAACTGTTCTAGGCGCAAGATCAAGGAAGAGATATGCAACTTGATTAAATTTTACATAATGAGCAATTACCCGCTGCCGTTCAAAGATATCAAAATAAGTCCATGTCCGATTTGAACAAATGAGGATAATCATCATAATTGTTTTCCTAAATTTATCATTTAGGTGATTAAATCGAACTACTAAGGAGGATTTCCCTAGTGCAAAAATTAACCATAAACTGAGCACACAGATAATTTTGAGGTTTTATGCCACGAATCAATTGTCATTTCTCTTCAAGTCATGTAAAGTCTACAAATTATCACGTAATTGTTGTAGAATATTTAAGATCAACAGAATTCAGCAACATTTACGACAAGAACTGATAAAGGAAGACCTGACACCATCAAGAAAAGCAAACATCCCTAAGCATATACTTGAAACGGAGCACTCGGCCAATTTGATAAATCTATCATCTGTACATGAGACAAAGTCCGAAAACTAATTGCACATATACGAAGCTCTTTATGTAAAACCGCGCATATGGCCTAAAAATTCAAAATTGTCACCAAAATGACACTTTAATTGACTACTTAAAAATTGCACAACCCAACAATTATTTACTAACATCTAGACAAGCCAGAAAACCCATTATACCAGTCTCAACAAGCATTCGATCGGAGTGGCAACAAATTGAATAAAAACAACTGCGTAATTGGCGTCACTACCACCGTTAACAGTGACGGAAAGTGTTAAACAATATAAGCTGATCAAGCATTATTGATTTATTTTGAGCAGTGAGACCATTATATATATATATATATAAATAAATAAATATATATATGCATATATTTTAAGTCTAATGACATCATTTTGCTTATTTGTTTGTTGTCAGTTTAAAATAAACATTGCATCATGTAGAGAAATCAATTCATTTAGGAGAACATTTATTTCCTTATTGAGTACTCGTCATGTGCTCTTCAGAATTTTCAGTTACTCAAACCGGCGCATTTATATATATATATATGCATATATGCATATAATTTAAGTCCTAATGACATCATTTTTATGTTTGACATTGTCAGTTTAATGTGTAAGTAAAATTCATTTAGGAGAACATTTTATTTCCTTATTAATTACTCATATTGCTCTCCAAATTTTCAATTTATCAAACCGGCGCAATTATATATATATATATATATATATATATATATATATATATATATATATATATTGTCTAAACATAAAATATTATAGTTATATAACATTTGGTGCACATAAATAATATGTATGCAATTTTGTGATAGATGGACGGCACAACTGCTCCACACTTCTTGGCTAAATGTACAGTGTGTGCACGGCTTAGTACTGGCTCCCAGTAATGAATCGCCAGTAACTGCAAAACGCACGTGTACATGAGATTATACCTTTTGTTTATGCTGATTCTATTTGAAATAATTTATTTCTAATCAGGCCACACCCAATTCACAATTGCCTAATTATTACCTAGTATTCCAAATGAGATCCGTCCACGAGTACTGCTTCGGCAATATTGTGCAATCGGCATTAGTTGCCACATTTGCGGCCGTATGGATTTGAACTCTGAAATATTCAGTTTCGGAATTAGACAATTAACAATCTCCGTCAACTTGTTATTCTTAACAGACTGTTTTGAATGGCAAATTGTTAAGGCTGGCGTTTAACCTAATTAATTGATTTTGCTATTTTTCTCTTTCACTATAAAAGCAATATATTTTATAGTTCCGAAAAGAAAGACAGTTAACATAATTACCTTTCGAGCAATTGATATTTTACTGTGCTGAAAAATGTAAAGGTGTGCGCCGACGCGTTTTAACATGAAATGGTGTCGCGTTAACGGCAGGCCATTTGCTAACATCTCAACGGCACGCGATTCATGTGCGGGGCTAAAGTGACGGTGTCCTAAAGCGCAACATCAGCAGCGCCAGCCATTACCAACGGTTCTTATACGATGGGCACAGTTCATGTGGATCGAACAACCACCGAGGTTTGTACGACGAGCTACCATTTGGAAATAGATTAAAATATGATATTCATTCCCTGATGAGAGGAGTGGTGATGCAGAGACACTGATATCTGCAACACCAAGAAGGCCGAAGCAAGCTAACAACTACGCGATGGAGATGAACTAAGCTGAATGACATAATTGACGTTCATTATCTTAAACATTACAGCACGTTATTGCGAGCATGTTGAGCTGTGGTCGACGCGACGCATGTTCAGTGGTTCTGGGTGCCATTTAGGAGCTCTAATCATCAGAATAATGCAGAAAGTCCAGTTTTTGATCCTGAAATTTATACCGAAATTATCAATGATTCATTGTCTTGATTAACAATGTGATGACGTCGGGCACCCAGTGTGGCCTATTGTAAATATAAATATTTCGAAGAGGCTGTCTGTATGTAAGTTGAAAAAAGTTCATATCGCGCTTGTTTTGCTTCACTTTATAAATACTCTTGTAAAAAAGTGTAACGGTGGTGAAAAACGTCGTACATTAAATTAACGAAAGAGAAGATAATGGCGCCATATCTGGTTCAAAGTTTGATGACGCCAACGTGGATGCAGCTAGAGAAATTCAGCTCATATTTCAAGCAGAGGACGAAGAGCAGGAAAATATTCCTAAACGATTTTGTTAAGGATGTCTATTAAAAAATAATTCGTTCCGCGGGTGGTGGTATCAATTATTTAAATCAAGTTTGCGAGCTTGAAGGAAACACAACTCACATTGTATTTAACCAGTCTACGAACAACATAACAAAACTACCGTCAATCGCACGCACGGATGCGTTTCGGCCTTCCATGATGATCATCAGAGTAAGACGGCAAACTAACTGGAAATGTCGGCTGTGCAATTTCTATGCGGTCACGAATACTAACTGATTGAAGCTTTCACAAATATATATATATATATATATACATAGACAATACAATAAAATAATTGATTTCGTGAACGGTGGTAACATTTATTTAAATCAAGTTTGCGAGCTTGAAGTAAACGCCATCTTCATTGTATTTTAACCATCGTCACCCAACATAACAAATCTCCATGTAATTGACGCGTTTCGAACCTATGATTTTCATCAGAGGCGACGGCAAACTAAAAGAAATGTCGGTTGCGCAATTTCTGTACGGTCACGAACAATAACTTATTGCCGCTTTCGCCACACAATATATATATATAGCATATATATATATATATATATATATATATATATATATTGGCAACAAACTGAAATGGAAATAATAGAGGCGCATACGATGACAGAAGTCTCCAAACAATGTGAGCGTTTAACACTGCAATCCACACGGACGCTGTTACCATGTGAAAACGACAACTTTGCGCAACAAGGTGAAACGATCAACTATACTGGGAAAAATAGCACTTGTATATGTAAGTGAGCAATGCGCACAAATGGTTAATTCTCAAGCCATCAAAACAATAATGACCAGATCTCAGACATCACTTTGCAATACTGTGAGAATGACCTTTACATGCAAACACGCATACACACAAACACAAACGCATACACACTCACCAACTAGCCAAAACAAGAAACAGCAGTAAAAACGAGTCAGATTTGTTACCACTAGCATAATAAATTGAAAACCGAAAATGTATAAATATGTATGATTGTATAAGAGATGATTAGTATTCACGAAATAAATGGCCTTTATCCACTTTGTTATTTGTGTTTTCCTAATTATAAAAATACTGTGTTAAATTAAAAATGAATGGACATTATAAAGATTATCAAAGAGCGTGGTCATCCTTTTACCCGTAAGGAACTAAACACTTATATTGCATCCAACTGTACGTGTGCCAAACTTCTAGAAAGAATTAAGTTCTTCAAATCGTGTTTAGAACCAGATGTTGTGCCAAAACGATTCCTCAAGCAGTGCAGAAGAAATAACCAAAAACCGACGAATAAACTTATAAGTCGCTTATTGCTCTATGGTATCGAGGGCAACCAATCAAAACTGCAAGATGCTGAGAGCATCATTCAATCACTGGGTTGTCAAATTGCAATACTGAACGACGGCGAATACACCGCTTTCACAAAGAAGATAGAAACACTGATGAAAATAACAGCGGACAAAGAAACCAAGGACCTCACGAGAGACCTGGACAAATTTCCTACGCAATCATAATTTCCTACGAACCCAGACGCTTTTATTCACAGTTATTCAAAAGTGATCTTGTCGAAACACCAGAAAGAATTACTCTCCTTAGGAGCAAAATTCTGCGTAGTCAAGAAAAACCTAAGTGAACGTGACATTATTGACATTCAGGCTGGAACGGAAAATTTCTACAATGACTTAACGAAAGACACTGCCCCACATGCATTCAATGGACAAGGACTGAAAGCTGAGATAGTAAGCGCACTAGAACAATACAAGGAATTCAAAGGCAGCCAAATCATCACAAAACAGTACATATACGAACTCAGAAAACTCCAATCAGACAAATCCATACGACTTGCCACACCCGACAAAGGATCAGGAATTGTTATACTTGAAGCCGACGCTTACAGGAAGGCCATGAACGATATAATAAATGATCAATCTAAATTTAAGCATGACATCAAACAGAAAGATGATTCAACGAACATCGAATCAAGAAAATTGTGCAATTTTGAAAAAGATGGAAAAACATGTTCTAACATCGATGGCTGACTCCGAGATTAGATCAAAACTCACAGAAGACATCCAAAATCAAAACCAGTCGAAACAAACACCACAAGATTGTACGGCAAACCAAAAACTCATAAAGTCTGGACAGCCTCAGGAGCTCCTTCGATGCGGCCCATTATGTCAATGATCAACGCTCCACAACATAAACCAGCCAAGTTTCTCTGCAAACTACTTGAACCAATACGGAGCATCATAAACGCTAACACCATCAAGGACTCCTTCGAACTAGCAAATGAATTGAAGGGGAAGAACATCCTACAGAATAAAATGGTCTCGCTTGACGTCTCATCCTTATTTACAAACATACCACTGGATAAGACAACGGAGATCTTGTGTGACCTCATCAAAAATGAGTTTTTTGACTTCCCTATAGACACCAATGACATCAAAGACCTCATATAAGCATGTACTAAAAACGTGCAATTTACTTTCGAAGGTATATACTACCGCCAGATCAATGGTGTAGCTATGGGAAGTTGCATCGCACCCCTCCTGGCATATGTATACATGTATCACCTGGAAAAAACGAGCCTAAAAGGTATAATTGACCAGTGCGCACTCTACAAAAGGTATGAAGATGATATCTTGTTGTTCATCTCAGAAGCAGCAGACCCTTCCGAAATCCTCAAACAAGCAAATGGAGTCGATCCAGACATCAAATTCACTCTCGAGGTAGAGAAAGATGACAGTTTTCCCTTCCTTGACATCAAACTCACTCGAGAAGCAAACGGAGATTTGACACTGGCCATACGTAGAAAATCCACTTTCACCGGACAATACATTCAATACAACAGTAGTGTGCCAAAATCCCACAAAAGAAACTTAGTAAACAACCTAGCAAACAGAATCAGGAAGATCTGCTCTGAACACAAGATTGAGAAAGTACTGGGCTACCTCAGGAAAATTTTGCTAAGGAACAACTACTCAGAGCGTTTCATTGATGTCAAGATCAGACCACGGCAGATTCGTACAAGATAGGATACCGTAAAGCAGGTTTTCCTAAACTTACCATTTAGGGGCGACGTATCAGCCTCAATAATTGCACGGCGGCTGAATAGAATAACTAAGGACAACTTTCCCAGTGTTAAAGTTAATATGACATTTAGTACACAGAGAATCATGAGGTTGGATACCAAAGATCAATTGCCAATTCTCTCCAAATCATTCATAGTCTACAAATTCTCATGTATGTGCGGTAGCAAATATATCGGACGTACGAAGAACCAATTGATAAGCAGAATCCAGCAACATTTGCCAAGGAAATGGATTAACAAAGGTTTGGCACCGTCAGGAAAATCAGCTATTTCCGATCATATATTGGCAACGGGGCACCTGTCAATTCGACCAATTTCACAATTCTACATAAAGCAAAATCAGAAAAATTATTATTTATCTATGAAGCACTTTACATAAAACAACAAGCACCTGACCTTAATACTCAAAAGTTTCACCAACATGATATTCTTATCGACTGGCCAAGAATAACAAAATTCAACAACAATCTACTAGTATCCAGCCAAGAAAAAACAGGCCCTCGACTAGAATCAACAAACATACAATCGGATTGGCAACAAACTGAAGTGAAAATAACAGAGGCGCATACGATGACAGAAGTCTCCAAACAATGTGAGCGTTAAACACTGCAATCAACACTGGCGTTGTTACCACGTGAAAACTTTGCGCAACGAGGTGAAACGATCAACTATACTGGGAAAAATAACACTTGTATATGTAACAGTGAACAATGAGCACAAATGGTTAATTTTCAAACTATCAAACAATAATGACAAGATGTCAGACATCACTTCGCAATACTGCGAGAATGACCTTTACATGCAAACACGCATACACACAAACACAAACGCATACACACTCACCAACTAGTCAAAACAAGAAACAGCAGTAAAAACGAGTAAGATTTGTTACCACTAGCATTATCAATTGGAAACCTAAAATGTATATATATTTATGATTGTATAGCGATGA
>JAQBSW010014185.1:0-12151 GCA_029291075.1 Eudiplozoon nipponicum
TGAAGGAGATAAAGTTTCTTTTGAATATTTTTGTTCGATCAAACTTAAATACTTCCATGAATCTTCACTACAGGAAAACACATTTACGGGTAGAGTAGACATGTTTTTTATTAATTAGTGAGATTGTATTTGAAGTAGTGCTGCTAAACAGCGTTTCCCATTTGGCTAGTAGTTCACATGTATATCTCACTTTATAACTTGAAGTTTTATCTGCTTTATTTTTAAAACGTCTGCAGAAATTGCGTCATGCTCAGATAACTATGTTTGCTTACTCAATATTTGGTTCTACCTATTTACTTGTGTGTGTTTATTGATTTAGCTCGCTCTGATAGAAAGTTGTTATATTTTACGCTTTAATTTTAACCAATTACTTGAAAAGCATTTTAAGCTTTTAACTTGATTTTAATCTCTTCGCCATTGTCTTTTTTAAGATAATTGATAGCTCTCGTAGGTCGGTAAAGTCTTGAATCATTTACATTTCCAAGTGCATCGCTTTAGGCATTGATTGATAGGCTCTCACTTGTCCCTACATTTTGAAGCCCTCCATCAGCTGCTTGTTTGAAATGACATTGGAACCAGATTTTCCGAAGTTACGTGGCCACCTTATCTGTCCCACCCTCAGGGTTGACACCGTAATCACAGAAAAAACTTGTGTCAAATGTTTTTTCCTGTGTGTATGGTGTCAACTCTGAAGATGGGACTGGAAATGAAGTCATGAAAATTCAGAAAATCTGGTTCCGTCGCCATTTTCAGACAAGCAGCCGATGGATGGCTTCAAAATGTAGGGACAAGTGAGAACTTAAGGCCAAAAATTTGGTGCACCTGGAAATGTTAAGGATTCAAGATTTTACCGACTTACGTGTGCTATCAATTGTCCCGCACAAGAAAATAGCGAAGAGATTAAAAAAATAAGGACAGCACTGCTTATTCTACATCAACTTGATTTTCATATTAAAACTGTGTATTTTAGGTTCATAGACCATTTAAATTTATTTAATTTATTCTTCGACTATTAGGTCACCAATACTGAAGTAGAGAGAATAAAATATTTACCTAAATTTTTGTTTTATATGTGAACCTTTTGTCTGCATGTTAAATTATAACGTGCTTTATTTTTAAAGATATTCCATTTAATGAGAACTGTCGCCGTCAATAGTTAAAAGTGTGGCTATACAGGCCAAATATTATATCAGATTTTCAGTCTCTAACTATTATTATTAAAGCCGCTACTTCTTTTTATTTTCTTTCGTGGGACTTGAGTCACGCTATTGTCATATCGGGTTAACCTTATCTGCTGTTGACGGAAATGGATCTGTAAACATCGTTTATCGAGTTTATTTGTGAAGAAGTATATGTTGAGGCTATATAAGCTGACAATGTTTTGATAAGTAACCGTTCCTATATTCTCTTATAAAAGCCATTACCGGGTCGTTACCCTACATATTGGCGGCCAGTCGAATTTTTTATTCAAGGTGGCGTGAGTAGATTCTCTATTGTCGAATAATAATAGAATATAATCTGCAGAGTCAAGATCGACTAATTTATCGCCCGGAAGAACTTCGAAACTCGCATCTTGAACTTATGGAAGAGTTGTTTATAACTGCATTTATTATAGAATGGAACAAAAATATGGAAAGTGGCCAGTCTTGACAAACACCGTTGCTATTAGTTAAGTTCTGCGTTAATTTGTTTTCGACCTTAACACTTTCGGAAATGTTCGTTTAAACAAAAGCCTATGATATTTACAAATCAATTTGTCCTACCAAAATATCAAATATAGCACTGCGATCCACTGAGTCAAATGCACTCCCGAAGTTTAAAAAGGTGGCCATTGTTAAACGGCGATATGCATGTCGCTATTCAATAACTTACCTTTAAGTTAAAAAATTATCAACACAACCTCTAGTATGTGATTTACGCTAAGTGCAGAGACTGCGTAAGCTAAATAATCGAGAACTGCAGCTTTGCGACGTTTAAGAGATACGATTACATTTCATATTTATAACTCTAATGGTTGTTCGTGATTAACGTTCAATACTGTTGATATAGGCATACTTTCGGGAGATCAGGACTGATGCAGCTACCCAAGAAAATTTATCCTTGATTAGATGTTTGTTATGTATTATTTGTAGCTTCACTAAATTTTAATTTTCTTCGATGTATTGCACGAATAAAATGGAAAAACATGCTATTATTTTATGCGAATGCTTCTTTTATATCTTCGGCTCTTGTCCAAAATGATTCATTATCGACTATTAGACTGTGCTAAAGTTGGTATCTTACAACTATATAATTTTTATTATAAACAGCTTGAGCTGGAATTTGGCGCCTATTACCGTGAATCTCAATGGATTTTGCAAAAACCAAATGACTATTTCTACTAGAGCCTACAATGCCACATACAATGGTATCTGCATTGTGCATTTAAAATAACTTCGAATTTTCGCCAACAAGCCCAATTGTCTTTAATTTTAGCACATCTTCATATTTTTGTCGGAAAGACAGTTGTTCGAATTTCCTACACTTCTATTTGATGTTTATTCTTATTTATTTTTTCCGGGAATCTTGGGTGCAAATCGCCAACGGATATGTACATGGTCCTCGACAACATAAGATTTTAAATGCCACCGACAACCATAAATGAACCCACGCCATCTATAAATAATTGCTACACGGTCATGACATGATTTAGTGAAAATCGCAGGGGTTGTATTGCCGATGTTGCCTTGCCTTAAATCTGACTTGACTGGAATGATATTGTGGAGAGGTTGTTTCACTCATTTATGTGTGTTACGTAAGTAACTATACTCATAGTAACTAGATCCTCTGCCACATAAATCACTCTTTATGAATTTGAGCGCTAAAATTATTTCCTTTTTTATTATTATCACTTTACTACTTTTCTTGTTTTTTAAATTTTTCTAATGATTAAATGGCAGCGAAAATAAGATATTAATGACTTTGTATGATTGTGCATGAATTTCTACACGACCTATCTGAAACAACTTTACCCGGGGGCTTGGCAACGCCATGTGGTTGCAAATTCTTGCACTACGTCTGACGTTTGTGCTTCTTGAGTTCAATTTAGGTTCATCGCATCTATCCAACAGTTGTTCAGTATTGTCGTTGTGTATTTAGCTTTAGTTTATCATAGACATAATTAATATTCTGCCTTACATAGGCGCCCAACTTGAGCATTCATATTACCCATTACCAAGACTATAACTTTACGTCTTGCTCTACTCAGTAAAGAGCTTAGGTCGAACCAAAAAGCGCTCTTTCTGTGGTCTGTGCTGCAGTCGGTGTGAGCATATGCAGATACAACGAAAAGGCAATGTTAATTAAGGTGTATGGTATTGATTTTAGTAGATGTATTTAAGCGTGCCACATAAACTCTGCTGTTTACAGAGATCCATTCTGTGAAACAAGTTTCACCCCGTGAGCGAAGAACAATACAGACTCCCACTTTTACAGGCTTGAAAAAAATTCGTGGAACCAGACGTTCGAAGTTAATAACACATAGATAATGATGGGGCACCCAGAACTATAAAGCTGGTAGGATCCTACAAAAAATACTGATATATATATATATATATATATATATATATATATATATACTACTTTACTGCTGCTGACTCCTTTTGGAGGATAAACCAGCTCAACATATATATATATATATATATATATATATATATATATATAACTTGTTTATTTCGTTTTGTCTTTGAATGTTAAAAAGCCTCTTTTAAGGAAAAAGCACTGAATACATTTGAGTATTTTCATAAACATACTCGCGGTTACGCAGTTTACTTAGATCATCTTGAAAGAGAAACATAACGGTTTTATTTTCCAAATTATTTTTGTTTGATTTAAGGGATGTACAATAATTCACAACTTCTTTGCGTGATCTCATGAGCAATGCCTATCATGAGCTGATACACGTATACTGTATGTAATATTATTAAGTAATCTGTTTAAAGTAAATTGTGAATTAACATAATGAATAAAGCAGCGATAGATAAACTAGTTGTCTCTATTTGGATCTAAGTACTTAATAATGGGAAGCAGTGAAAGTAGCTCTGATCAGAATCGCAAAATCGCTCTAGTAAAATACTGAGTTTGGATCAAGATTATGGCAGTGGAAAATTTATTTGTTTTTTTACTGTATCTATTTAGTATTTATTCCGACTGGAATTTGTGATTGGTTTATTTGTATTAACTTTCCCTTGTTAATCAGTGATGTCATGCTTGAATATTTTATTTAACAAATTAATAGCAAAGCAAGTAATCTGGTATGTGAAAATTTGAATTCACATTAATCCCTGTAACTTCACGTATATTTAACTGAATACTTCAGTTATAGACACACGCATATACATGGCGTATACTTATCTAGTAAAACATCAGTAATTATTTTAAGATCATTGTAATCTCAACTACGTCATCTTAATCTTGCAGGTTTTTATATTTTATGGAATACATTACAATTATAAATACATACATTCATGATGCACGTTTATATGATGCAACACTTGTCTTAATACCTATCAATTTGGTGGTTTCGTGAACATACCGTTGACAAAGAAGCCCGGAAGTTGAAACAAAATTGTTCTGAATGAATATGTGGAAGATATGCTTCCCACAACAGGATTTAGACAATTAATAAGTTATGTCACTCAAAATATTTGTTTAAAAATGTGTGATTTTATAACTCGCTATCTGTCATAGCTGGTACAATACCTTATGTACTAACCTTGATTGAATTTTAATTATTTACTTGTGGTTTTATTGTGCGTGAACGGTGCACATCTAATAGTTTTCATACGGAAAGTACTGCATTGTGGAGCTCTTGCTATATTAGAATGCTGACTAAGCTCAATCTTTATCTCACTGGTGTGTTTGCTTGTTGGTAGACCCTATAATATGAAAGCCGCGTTTAATCAGCCGACTATCATTTTAGCATATCGATGGTTATAAAAACTGAACAGTTATCCGAATTAGCATAAGATAGTTTAGGAAGCTCACAAAGAACAGCAAAGGTTACTGGAAGTTCATCATGTATATTTTCGCATGAGTTTTGCTTCAGTAAGGAGGAAGAATTATGACTGGTCGCCTTCATGCTAATTATCTATGGAACTCGTTCATTTGAGCTAAACTTTTAACAATTCTACCACCTTAATAAAGAGAACCGTCAGGCACCAACTGAAATATTCTCTCTAACGAATACTTGACAACAAATTTTATTCTCTAGTATCGCATATAGTGCGTTGCGTCATAGAAGCTCTAATTACAGGCTCATTTGCAATAGTTCGTTTCTTGCTATTCACTCTGCAATACTCAGTTGATGAAGCGACCCTGCTTTTAATGCTCGTCGTTTGATGCAGTATCAAACTATCATTAGTTTCTTCATGTTGAGGAATGACTTGTATTTAGTCATCCCGCTCTTAGATGGTCTGCCATCCAAGGCTTATAAGCACAATCTGTCCAGAAAAATCGGGTTTTAAAAGGGCTAGAATTAGATTTTGCCCCATCTCCAGTTATTGCGAGCACACGCCTCACCTGCAGGTCAGTAGCTGGGATTTTATTTTTAAGGCTATTTTGAGACGCTAGCCATAAATTTGGTAACATTTCTAGGAAGACAATACTGACAACACCGTACGCCTGTGACAACCTATGAGAGCTATTGCTTTTTTTATATAACATAACGATCCAGCTTACTAATTCGTGTTTTCTGTGTCCTGTTAAGAGGAAAGTTTATAAATTCACTTATGACGACACAGTTTTGCTCTAATGGTCCATTATTGCGTTTTACGGCCACTGCATTGATTGAATTGGCCAGCTTGGCTCGTCTCGGTATAACTTCGGTGTTAAACTTTTTGCATCTTTGGTATTGCGCTTTTAGGATCCTCTTTATCTTGGCGTTAGACACAAACGTATTCGCGATGAAAGATACGATGAATTTATTGATAACTTCATGAAGGCGGTTGTTGCCAAGTAAGTTTATTAGTAAATGTATTTCATCTGTTCTAGGCAAGTTTTATTATGCTCACAATTTATTGTAATAATTATCTTTATTTATCTGTCGGTATCTTTCTATTTTATCGCCATTTCAGCTGCTGCATTAACTAATATGTTGTGCACAAATGGTGTGACCTATTACTTTAACTTCCAACAATATCGGTATTGTTTTAAACTTGCTTGAACGTAAACTATAAATGGTGTTTATTTTAACTTAGACCTATTTATGGCAGCCGTTATTATTTGCGCATTTGAAGTAAAGGTAATATCGGACATAAGGGCAAAACCAAATTAAATTACAAATCAAAATCAACAGAAAAGACTTCTTTTAGATGGCATGAAAAACCAAAAATGCACAAGAAAAACAGAAACTGAGATCATTTATTTGTGTGTGGTGTTACTGATTGATGTAGTACATGATTAACTGAAAATGTTATCCAAGCGGATATTGTTTGCTTTGTATTATTTTTTATTAGTATTGGCTGTTGCGCGAATCTTTAAGATCATTATTGTCCGTCCACGTGTTATTCTCGATATTTGTGGGCTTTTTTGGATGTCATTTGCCGTAAAATAAGCATCAATTTAGACAAATACCACGCACCAAAAATTTTCAAAACCTATTATTGTCGTTCGTATAGCTTCTTGTGTTTACGTAATGTTTATTAATTTTCGGATGGCCGTTTGGTTTTCTGTGCATTGCACACGTAGATTTCACAAACTTATCAGGACGCTTGAAGGCCTGTTGTTGCGCAGTGTTGTCATTTTTTCAATCTACGAGTGGCAGACGTTTTTATCGGATTTTTGATATTAGTTCTGAAATTATTTCGCAATTCTAGATTCACATGTCTGTCAGAACGTACCGTATTGACTTTGTCCGATCTATGTTTGATATTTGATGAGCTTCAGTGATTTAAGCTTGTTATATTTTTGTTCAAATTTTAATACTAAGAGCCTACATAATTAGGCTCCAAATCATTTTAACTAACCAGCAAGCTGAAGTTCGGCTCATTTTTATTGTGTTGAAAGAAACCTATTGAAATGGGTTACTCCGCGGTTTATACTCTGTCACCATTTTTTTCTTCGTCGGATATAAAAATGATAGACTGTTGGTTAACCTTTGGTAACAGTTGCTGCTCTGTTGCTAGCTATAGTAGTCTTTAAGGTGTCTGTAGAGTATTTGTAAAGACCATGGTGCAGCATGTCATTGCATTAAGCCGTTGCGCCAGGTTTTCTGATTCCACGGTCTTATACTGTTTCTCACAACACCGCAGAATCTTTAAATAAACATGCCAAAACCGCGTAATGCAGAACTCTGCATTGTTAACTTTCGACATAGGATTGTATCTGGTACAGATGCGAAGAATGACTTAAGAGTATACCCTCGAAAGCGAACAACAAAAACAGATGTAGGAAGAGGATGGAATCCAAAGTTATCTATAACTTGAGCAATGACTATACTAGCATAAAAGCGAAGTTAGCGGAAACGGGATTTACGTCCCGATAAAACGCAATAACCAAGGGGCTTAGCTTACACCGTTTTGTAATAATCTTCATAGACAGCCACTCAACAGCATTCAAAAACTGATACTTCACTGCAGCTAAACCGTGAGGAGAAGAACGACACTATATGAGAAAATAAAGACAAAACTAAAATTTTAAAACAAATCATTGTAAATAAGAATGATTTATAAAAAAGTGGATGCAGCCTTGAGGGAGGTACCTGCCTATGTAACACATGGAAACCAGGCCACCTAGACCTCCACACGGAGAAATCTAGGTCAAGTCCAATTCAAACCAAGGCGACATTGGAAAGATTGGGTAAAAGGTTATTGAAAAATATGTGCTAATTTTCAATATTTTCGTCTAAATTTATGCAAGCTTTCATCATAAATTTCCAAAATATCGTTACATTTTAGATTTTAGTTGAGAACCTCTATCGCTGTTTCACTCAAATCGGCTTAGGATCTGTTTACAATATAAAAATTTTCAAAGATGAATTACTCATAAATTCTGTAACTATTTTTTTAACTATTGTCTAATAGGTGGATGACGTTTTTCATCTAATCCATTGCTTTGGGGATTGTATAATTAAAAAATTAAATCCTACCATAATGTTTTAAATCAATAAACTTTTATATAAATGTATGTGACTATGTACAACGAGAAAAAGAGATTTATTCTTGTAAACTTAATTTTTACGTCAATTGATCAAAATTTTCTTAACATCAAGTAGTTCAGTTTTAATCTGACTACCTGACGGTGTTAGTATACAGTCGATAAATTATGCTTTTCTTTTATTTACATAGATATGGTTTAGATTGCTTGGTCCAGTTCGAAGATTTTGGCAATCACAATGCTTTCAGAATATTGGAGCGTTATCGACACGACTTCTGTACATTCAATGATGACATTCAAGGTGATAGATTTGTTGTTGTCTTGCAAAGTTTTATCTGTATGTATAAGGTAAAATAATTACTTTTAGATTAATGAAAATAAGAAATTTTTTTATGATGAACCCGAAAACAATACTGATTTATTTTGATAAATGTTCTTTACTAGTATGTTTTTTCTTGAACCTGTCGTAACTGCGCAAATCCTAGGCGTGTCAAAACTGTATCCCTGACAATTGCCTGGCATTTAACAAGCTGCATCAATTGTAGTTCCATCATTACAAATGGTGGACTTCCACCTCTAATTCGGAAATGGTTTCACATTTCTTCAGTGAATACAGGATATCAATCCTCTCTTAAAAAATAATTGTCACGCGTATGGCTATCGCTGAAGCGTGTCATGATTTGACTTGCTAACATTTACAGACTCCAGGGAAAGGAAGCGGGAAGGTGAATTAAAATGCTACCCATTTAGTAGCGGGGCTGAATTTTCGTTTTATAATTCATAGTGTGCTCATGACTGTCGTTGGTGGTTCAGTATAAATGTCTTTGTATGTTTGACATAATGACCTGGTTCAATATGTGGGAGACGTATTTATGTTTATGGAGAGTGAGTATTGGTCTTTTTTTCGCGAGTTTAACCTTCTTTAACTGGATGGATCTTTTTGAACAGCTGAATCTGTGCAGCACGCTTAACATTGTCCTCCAAAACCATTGACCAAAACTCTAAGCAAAGTTGACTTTTTATGTCTCTTTGTACACTTCCATTGTTTACATCACATAAATAAGTAAAGAAGCTTTCTACTTCGACAGACGTTCTGTGCTATGAAGGACAATAAGTTACAGTATAGACTTGGCTATAGGTGACACGAATTTTCAAGTTGGGCACTTAAACAACGCAGAATTTTATTTTTCAACGCACTGGCGGTAGTTTTGCTATGTTGTTCGAAGACAGGTTAAATACAATGGGATTGGTGTTTACTTCAAGCACGCAAACTTGATTTTAAAAAATTAGTAGATAATTAGTTAGGTATCTCAATCAAGTTGAGATCTAACGAAAATTGTTATTTTCAAATGTTTTGCATTTATAATGAAGTTACGCCTCAACATATAATGTAATTCTCTGTTTTAAAATACACTTTTGACAGTTCCAATATGTACGAAAGAGATGATGATATTGTTTATGGTGAAGACATTTATTATGAGGGCCTGCAAACATTTTTTAAATGCTTGTGACGCAGTTTCATTACAGTATGTCGCAGCGTATCAATTACACCAAAATAAATTTTCGAAAATATGATACTTATATGTATAAATTTATGCAGTGCAAGGCTAGACACGTTATTGATTGAATTTCTTGTTCATTTTATCATTTATTCTTGAATAGATAATTAATTTAAGAATCTATGAAACTTTGGTATATTGATCTTGTGCAATTAGGTCAGGAGAATTGTTACATTTGGACTGAAGCATCATTATTTTTTCTGTGTAACGTAAAAAACCTCAGAAGTGCCATACGCTTTTTGCTGCTCATTTGCGTGAATGAAGAACAGTTTCATGTACTTCCAGATTTGTAAGAATATTGTAAATCCAAATCAATGGAGCTTAGTGCATAGTAAATGGGAGGCGTGTGTATGACTTTCAAAATTATGCATTTACGTTTATTGATATCTTTGTGCCAGCTTTGTCTTGCTTAAAATAACTTTTTATTATGTCAGATAAGTCTATTACTTACGTGCATGTGCGTAACGAAGAACATATAGATATAGTTTTTGGATTTTTATTAGGATATTTTCCTCGTTTTATTCTCTGTGAAAACCAACGAAAGCATTTTATGGAACCTTATTTTAGGCACAGCTGCTGTAGCCGTTGCAGGATTATTAGCTGCCGGGCGCATTACAAAGCGGTCACTACAAGATGATCGTTATCTGTTCGTTGGCGCGGGTGAAGTATGTCTTTGTGCTTCAATTAATTTTTAAAAAACACGTTTTATGTAGTCTTTAAACTTTGAGAAGAGCGATTCTATTTACACACTGGTTAAAAAGCATTTGAAGTTCAAATTCAATTGATTATATTAGAAATAAAATTCGAAATTAACTCTTCGGTTTTATTTATATTTAATTGTAAAATTAAATGATTTTAATGATTGTTCGGATTTTGGTTTTAAAAATCCTTTGTGTAATTTTCTTGTTAATATCCAATTTTTAAGATAACATTGTTTGCAAGTATAGATTGTTATCCATTAAAAACTATGATGTTTGTGGACTTACAATAAGCCCGTCTCGCCTTTGAAGAATTTAAATTTAGCATTTACAACGATATTCGTCAGTAGTTCAGCATTTCAAGCAGAGTTACACAAATAGTGGAGAAATAATTAACTGATTTAAACAATCACTCACCAAATAAAAGTGCCCTCAGTTGCGTGTACTTTATCATTTACTTTACTTTATCATATGTTAAATGTGTAGTGACGGAATGAGAGCAGGAGTTCCAGACGTGAAGGGCAAGTTTCGGCTGCTGAAGGAAACTCTGGCCACTGGCATCTGGGCAGATAGTGCTCATCAGCTTTGGTTGGCAAACTATCTAGGAGAAGGAAAACTCAGAATAAAAACCAGCACTAGGAATGGGCGACCTAGTGTTCTTTTACAGTCCACATATAGCCATGACAAGTACAACTTACAATAATTACATACTGCATCGGCCGTCGCGCAGTATAAAAAGGGTCGCCTTATCTGCTGAGCCGTGCAGGGTGGATAAGCGAAAACAGGCTACTGAAGGCAGCTCCAACTCTATATTCGATTCTGCGTCCTTTCCTTTCCCTTCCTCTTCCCAATCTTACAATAACTCTCTTTTAGATACCATAAATATGGTTGGTTTAGATCATAACACTGAGCCCAATACTAGGTTGCCAAATATCGAAAATGGTTCTTGTGGACGATCATTCATTAAACCTAAGTTAGGTTTTAACGTAGGCGCATTTAATGTGCGAACATTAAAACAATTTGGACAGCAAGAATCTCTTGCTCGTACGTTGGATAAATTAGAAATCGACATAGGTTGCGTATCTGAAACCCGAATACAGGATCCTACGTGTATTACAGAACTAGTTGCACCATCCCTATCTACGCGGTATTGTCTTCGATCATCTGGTTCCACAGATTTTACTCAATCCGGTAAATGAGGCATTGATATTGCCCTTAGCGCACGAGATGAAGCTTGCTTAATTGAATGGATCCCTTTAAATAGTCGATTGTCTGCGGCACGTTTAAATATATCTACTAAAATCAAAGCAAAAAAACCATTATCTGCATATGCTCCTACCGATAACAGCACAGACGAAAGAAAGGAGGCTTTTTACTTCGAACTAAGCTCCTTACAAAGTAAAGCACGAAGTTCAGATATAGTCCTGGTTATGGGTGACATGAATGCTCAAGTTGGGCGCTTAAGTAACACAGAATTTCATGTAGGTGGAAGATACACTTTAAGCTCGACGCGCAACGATAATGGTGAACGGCTTTTGGATAGCTGCGCTGAACTTCAGACGTAGTGTTAAACGTTGTGCTACATGGCGTCCTCCAGCACCCGGACAACGGTGGACTCAAATAGATCATGTAGCAATTAGTTATAGATGGCGTGGTTGCATCCAGGATTGTCGTTTTTTTGGAACACTTATATCGACTCGGACCATGCACTTATCCGTTGTAGATTTGCTCTAAAATTTTCCGGGAACATAATAAAGAATA
>JAQBSW010014186.1:0-12149 GCA_029291075.1 Eudiplozoon nipponicum
GATAAGGTTTTCGAGATTCTCTGATAGGTCACGAGCATTTGAGTTATCCGTAGATTCACCATTTGCCTTAACATTATCAATATCGGTATCGTCATTATAGGAGGTTTGTTCATCAGCAACAACCGGTTCATTTTCACAGAGTCCCATATTAGTTCCAGCTTCATTCATCAGTGCGTCGGAGCCTTTCGGGGCTAATTGACGGATAGATACTGTATCTTCTCTTCCATCAGAAAAACGAACATGCGCATAGTTAGGATTGCAATGAATTAGTTCAACTTCTTCCACAGAGGGGTCATATTTAGAAATTCTAGCATTCTTCTTGAGTAAAACTTTGCCAGGAACAGTAAGCCAGGTTGGGAGTGTGGTACCAAAAGTCGACCTTCTATTGTGTCGAAAAAGACGCTCGTGAGGGGTTTCGTTGGTAGATGTGCACAATAATGAACGGATTGAATGTAATGCGTCCAGCAGCACGCATTCCCAGTTTTCAACTGAAAGCCTTTTTGATCTGAGAGCGAGAAGGATCGATTTCCATAAGGTACCATTCATTCTTTCTACCTGTCCATTTCCTTTGGGATTATAAGGAGTCGTTCTACTCGAAGCTATACCTTTTTCCCGAAGAAAATTTTGTACCTCGGTCGACATGAAGGAAGAACCTCTGTCTGAGTGAATGTACGAAGGCATCCCAAACATTGCGAATATTTGACACAGGTGAAGTATGACGGTGTGACTGCTAAGGTCAGGACAAGCAAATGCAAAGGGAAATCGAGAATATTCATCGATGACCGTCAGTAGATAACGATTACGAGTTGATGAAGGAAGAGGTCCTTTAAAATCGATAGATAACCGCTCAAACGGTTGGGTAGCTTTGATTAATTGGCCTTGAATTGCCGAAGGAAATCTGGGCTTGATTTCAGAGCACACTTCACAACTCAAGGTCATTTTTCGAATTTCATCAATAGAATATGGTAAATTACGAGATTTCACAAAGTGGAGCATACGAGAAATTCCAGGATGACAAAGAGAATCATGTATTTGTTTTAAATCCAGTCCATTTAGAAGCGCACCACAACAGGATCGACTTAGTGCATCTGCTGCTTTATTATCTTTTCCGGGTCTATAGACAACATCGAAGCTGTAAGGTGATAATTCCATTTTCCAGCGCAAAATTTTATCGTTCTTCACTCTTCCTCGATTTTGATTGCCAAAAATAAAGGAAACAGATCTTTGATCAGTGACAAGTTTGAAATGATTACCCAAAAGCAAATGCCTCCATTTTCGAATAGCTTCAACCACGGCATAGGCTTCTTTTTCAACAGCTGAGTGATGTTTTTCAGATGGCGTCAACGTCCGAGAGAAAAACGCCACGGGTCTTCCATCTTGGTTCAAAGTGGCAGCAATAGCTACGTCCGAAGCATCAGTTTCGACGACAAACGGAATATCACAACGAATAGAAGCTAAAGTTGCTACGGCTAATTCTTTTTTAAGATCATCGAAATTTTGTTTCACAGAGACGGGCAAAGGAAAAGTTCGATTATGAACGAGTGAGTGAATTTTATCGGAGAAGTTGGAGATCCACGGCGAATAATAAGCGAAAAATCCCACAATTCTTTGTTGCGATTGCACATTCGACGGTGGTGGGAGATCTTGTAAAGGCTTTAATCGGTCAGGATCAGGTTTAATTTTTCCATTCGATATTTGAAAACCAAGGAGAGTAATTTCTTTAGCTGCGAAAATGCTCTTTGATTCATTTAAGGTCAATCCATATTTTTTAGCGGCATTAAGAAATTGTTGAGATTTGTTTCGTGTTCAAGCGTATCTCTCCCGCAAACTGTCACATTGTCCACATAGACAAATGTATCTGTGAGATGTTCCTGTGCGATTATATGATCCATAGTTCTTTGGAAACATGAGACACCATTCGTCACTCCGAAGGGAATGCGACGGAATTGAAACAAGCGTCCACACGCTTCGAAAGCAGTAAATACCTTTTCATGTTCTTGGATAGGTATTTGGTGGTAAGCGCTTTTGAGATCCAAAGTGCTGAATATATGATATTTTGAAATGGTTTCAGCCATTTGGTCTATTTTCGGCAAAGGATATGCGTCTAAGAGTGTGAATTTGTTGACCGTTTGGCTGTAGTCCACAACCATACGTTTCTTGTGATTCTCATTCGATACCACGAGAACTTGTGCTCTCCACGGGGATGTTGAAGGTTCGATAATGCCATCAGAAACTAATCTGTTTATTTCATCCCGGATAAATATTTCATCCATTCGATTGTACCTTCTTGATTTCGTAGCAATAGGCCTCCAGTTAGCAGTTAAATGGTGGAAAAGAGGCGGGGACGTAACAGATGCAGGTTTCAGTAAACAGACGGTGAATGACGATTTATGACCACCAAAAGAGATATTTACACTTTTATGCAATCCAAGGAAGTCATGACCGAGGAGTACGTCAGTACAAAGATCAGAAAGTATAGATAGCTTGATATTTTTATAAACACATGATTTGTATTGAATCGACACAAAACAATGGCCTTTGGTATGACTCGATAATGAGCTAGACGCCATGGTTATTGTTTCTTCGTGAGGAGTGAATTTTCCAATTATTTTTCAAAACGAAGGCTTCTGAAACATAACTACAGGAACTGCCTGTATCAACGAGAGCATGACAATTTATGTTATTGACTTCTAGATTTATTACACATTTGGTGAGACAATCAGGAGCAGCAGCTAATACAGTTGCAGATATGGTAGGATGAAGCGTCGAAACCACTGGGCGGTGATTCTTAGAGCGGCATACCTTTTGAAAATGTCCTTTGTTTCCACAACTTTTACAGAAAGCGTTTCTGGCCGGACATTTCCATCTTAAATGATAATCGTACCCACAAAAGTCACATTTTTGTTTAACAGCAGCAACAAGATTATCTGTAGATTTATCGGAGGTTGATGAAGGACAGAGTGGCTGAACCGTTGCAGTGTGTGCAGAATTCAAACAGTTTTGATATGATAATGATTGCTTTTTCCGCCATTTCGAGACCACGTGCTTGATCAAAAGCCGCTTGAAAATTAAGTGAGTTGTGTTCTAAGAGACGTTGTCTGATTGAATTGGACTGGATTCCATTAATGAAGGCATCGCGCAGAGCATCGTCTCGATTTTCCTCGGCCGTAGTTGGTTTGAAATTGCACTCCCTAGCTAACGATTTCAGAATCTGAACAAATTGATCCAATGTTTGTCCATTTTCTTGTTTAGTAGTCGCGAGTATATGACGAACAAAGACTTCATTTTTCGGTCTGACATAGAGATTCATTGGAGTTTTGATAGCATGATCATAAGTATCACAATCAACGATGTGTTCATATACGTTAGGAGAGACGTAGGAAATAAGAGTGTCCAATTTATCCGGATTCATGGATTCGACCGCTTTCAGGAGGCCACAGAATGTACGATACCAATGATTCCATTGTTTTGCTGCATCTGGTGCACTAGGTTCAACATCCAATCTTTCAGGTCGAATAAGGCGTTCCATGATTAGGTTATATGATGAATAAATTGTTCTGAATCAAAGTAACAAGCACAGCAATCGGGCAGAATGATTAGACAAATCAGAAGAAAGAGTTGCCTAAAATATTAGGCTTTATTCATCATATAATGCAGATATACATGCTAAAAGACAAAACAAAACATGTTAGTATACGAACGGTGTTAATATAAATATGTGTACAAATAAACAAACATATCACTATGTATGTAGCATGTATGTATGTATGTATGTATGTATGTATGTATGTATGTATGTATGTATGTATGTATGTATGTATGTATGTATGTATGTATGTATGTATGTATGTATGTATGTATGTATGTATGTATGTATGTATGTATGTATGTATGTATGTATGTATGTATGTATGTATGTATGTATGTATGTATGCATGTATGTATTTATGTATATATATATATATATATATATATATATATATATATATATATATTCATTTATGTATGTGTGTGTATATATGTATGCATCTAAGTGCATTTGTGAATTCCCATTTGTATAAACTGTTTGGAAATGTAAAATGAATCTGGAGAGGCTCTTGCGTGGCATTAACGTTCTGCTTTTACGATATCTTACAGTTAGTCAATATTATCAATAGATTCGGGTATCATAGATTAATGTGATGAATTGCATTTTGTATATTGTACAATGCTTAGTTTTTACTGACAAATGAATATATTCAATTGGATTGGTGTCTATATCAAGATTGCAACCTTGGTTTAATATTTTTATTACCGTCCGCGCAACGAATGTTCGCAACACCTAATACATACGTAGATATATATTAGATCTCCGCAACAAACAGTATTTAACTGTTATATATTGAATTGAATGATGTCATGCTTACCGCGAAATGAGATAACTGATATTGATCAAGCCCAGAGCTTATGGATTTACTGGAGGAACAGGTGTTCATAAATTGTTGTAATTCTCAATTTCGGTGAACGTTGGCATAAATTGATATCCATCAGGTTGGTATTATGTACCGACTCGGAAACCATAGTGTTAGTACCATGTAACTTTTCGGTACAATAATGTTGGTATCGGTTACTAACACAATAGCCATAGTGTTAGTATCCTTTACAGACTCGGTATATATATTATATAGTGTGAGTTAGAGTTGAAGTCGCATTGTCGAAGACTTTATATGATATTAGCTTCACTATTGCAGGTTTACACATTCGTCTTGGAGATTGTACCACACCTCATCCAATATGTAGCGGTTAAAGGGCGTAATACCGGCTCCTACTGATGAGTCGCCAGTAAGCACGAAACGAATGTGCATGAGATTATACTTTCTGTTCATGTTGCCTTTGGTTTATCCTTCTGGTCACAACTGAACTAATTTGTTACTAGGTTGGCAACGCCTAATACGTACTTGTATTCTTAATTCCAATGCCGCGTTTTGCGTACGCGGGTAATAGCTTTGCACGGACAGTTTCACAAAGATCCGATTGATCACAATTTCCAATTTTGTTTTTTGTCTTTGATCGGGTTGACTTCTTATTCGTTCCAATGGAAATGCGGTTCTATCACATCTTTGTTTACTGGCAGACAGTGTAAGAAATTGTAACGGGCGACCCTCGCAAGTCGCCAAGGCAACTCCTCGAGCTCATTGTACCTAGCACTAATGATAGCCAAACAGCAAGCGTGATTGGCATATCAATAAGCACTACTCTGCCTACCCGGCACAAAAATGTGCCAGGAAAACACAACAAACCAGGCATCCAGGAACCGCATTTCCATTGGAACGAATAAGAAGTCAACCCGATCAAAGACAAAACAAAATTGGAAATTGTGATCAATCGGATCTTTGTGAAACTGTCAGTGCATTGCTATTACCCGCGTACACAAAACGCGGCATTGGAATATATGAAGCTAGCACTCCGCAAAAACAATTCAAAAAATACTCGACATACGTTTTCCAAAAAGAACGAAAATCATTGATGCAACCGCGCTATCTATAGCTAATTGCTACATGATCTACCAGTTAAATACTTGCTACATGATCTATTTGAGTCCATCGTCATCCGGGTGCTGTAGGACGTTGTGGCGCGACGTCTAACACTACGTCTGAAGTTTGTGCTAATTGAATATAATCTATTTGCTGCGCAATTAACCAAAAGCCGTTCACCATTATCGTTGCGCGTCGAGCTTAAAGTGTATCTTCTACCTAAATGAAATTCTGCGTTACTTAAGCGCCCAACTTGAGCAGTCATGTCACCCATAACCAGGACTATATCCGAACTTCGTGCTCTACTTTGTAAGGAGCTTAGTACGGAGTAAAAAGCGTCCTTGTTTTCGCCTGTACTGCAATCGGTCGGAGCATGTACGGATACAACGAGAAGGCAACGTTGATTACAGTTTTTGTATTGATCTTTGTAGATGTATTTAAACGTATAACACAAAGTCGACTATTTAAATGGGTCCATTCAATTAAGCAAGCTTCAGCTCGTGTGATAAGGACAATACCAACGCCCCATTTAGCGGCATGAGAAAACTCCATGGAACCGGATTCCGAAGCCAATAACGCGTAGACAGGGATGGTGCAACGTAGGATCCTGTATTCCGGTTTCAGATACACAACATGCGTCGATTTCTAATTTATTCAGCGTACGCGTAAAAGCTTCTTGTTGTCCAAATTGTGTCAATGTTCGCGCATTAAATGCACCTATGTTAAAACCTAACCTAGGTTTAATGAATGATAGTATACTTAAACTATTTTTGATATTTGGCAACACGATATTGTGCTACACCAACCATATTCATATTATCTAAAAGAGCGGTATTGTTTGACAGAGAAAAAGAAGTGGAAGGAAAGGAGACAGAATCAGATATAAAGTTGGAAATAAAGTTGCCTAAAGTGGCCAGATTTCGCTTATCCACCCTGCACAGCTCAGCAGATAAGGCGAAACATTTTATACTGCGCGAGGGCCGATGCAATATGTAATCATTGTAATTTGTATTGTTCATGGTTATATGCGGGCTGTAAAAGAGCATTAGGTCGCCAATTCCTTGTAGGTTACCAACAATGAATAACCAACTATGATATCCGTAGACGTCTTTGGATCGGCCAAAAAGTACTGCATGTTAGAAAACCGAATAAGGCTCCATCAACTGCTCTAGCTCGGTCACGTTTTGCGTATGCCTTCGGTTTAAATGCACAGTAGAGCATAATTCTCTCACCCAGCGCTGTAATTGCATAAGAAACAATGTGGACAGATTTTGACATGGCAGAAATAGATAATGTCTACCACATTGAAATTGGCAGTATGGGACACTCGTTTGCCAGGATGGGTCCACGTGAGCATCATAGTATTCGGTTAGAAAACCCTGTGCAATATGGCATCAAGCTGCGCTCAATGGCTATCTTGCATTTTTATAGTAGAATCATCCACAAGAATTTCTTTCTTAGTTTAGCAGAGTTATCTGCGAGGTTTGATCGTATTTATGACATGATACAATGAAAACCACAAGAAAACTGTTGCGTAATGATAATCGATTTATAAACTGGTTAAACGAACATGGGTGACAATAAATACATTAATCAAGGCCGCGATCTTGATATAAACACCAGTCCTATTATATATACATATTTGTCAGTATAAACTAAGTATTTAATAATTAAGAAAAGGCAATTACTATAGACAGATTGGGAGTGGTTATTTTGAAATTTAGGTCTAAAGTGATGCCATATAGACCAAGTCTAAAGACGAGTTTAACCAAAAAACAAGTATATAATTGAAACAACAGATGAATTGCAATTTCTACATTATACAATGCTTAGTTTATACTGAAAAAAGTATGTATTTAATGAGCCTGGCGTTTGTATCAATGTCGAAACTTTGATTTATGTAATTATTATCACCGCCCGAGCAACCAATGTTCGTTTAAAGAGATTATAAATCAATTATCTTTTCGCACAAAAAGTACAATAAATTACAACGATATGGACAATAGAGGCAGGTGCAAGATGAATGCCAAAAAAATGGCTAACGGAGCTTTATATAAGCACTGATAAAGGTAGAAATGAATTAGTGCTTCATATCACTGGTGGAATGGTAATATTCAAGATAAAAACGCGATAGCATAAAATAGTTTCGTTTATTTGAAACACAATTTTATTTATAAATATCGAATAAAAGCAGCTAATGTAAAAACATATAATTGTATTGGAGATATTTGACTGAAATAAGTAATAAAACATTTCATACTAAAAAACTCACTTTGCTACATTTACTGGCAAGTGTATCGGTTGAAGAACTACGAGATGCCGTCCGGCCAAACTAATGTTGTACATTTTAGCTAATAAAGGCCACTGATAGAAGGCTACAGCATGCCACAACCGAGTGTTCAGCGACAGACTGTCCTCCAGCAGTGGAGTTGAGGATCTAACAGGATACAACAATTTCTGCCCAATCGTTCCGAGTAGATGCTGCTCTGTGCTTTTCAGCAGCTCGCTGTTAAGAATACTGCTGGCCAAACTGCCGACAGTCTCCTCCCAATCACGAACGTCTAGCGATAGGTTGACGCGCCGCTCTACTTCCTGAGAAGAGCTGTTACCGGTACTCGAATTCTGTATAGGCTCTGAGACTGATTTGCCAGTATGAAAGTTCTCTGTCGGAGTAGCGTAGTCGGAATGATCGTATACTGCCAGAGGTCTTGTACTGTTCGAAATGGTCAGTGATCGAAGCAGCATTTCCTTAATAGCTGATAAATACCTTGAAAGGAGAGAGGGCCAATTATTGCTTAAATAATTGTAATCAATATTACCAGCCATAATGCTGTGATGTGTACTTCTACTGGCCTCCGCGTTGACCTTTGGTGGTAAATTAGACGAATCGGTTCGAGCTTTTTCCTTTAAGGAGCCATGTATCGGCATTTCTTCGCTCAATGTCTGGGTAAATTAATATACAGCATAACCAAATGATTAATTTGAAAGAAGGTTAAGCAAGAACACAAAAAATTAGTAGCATACTGATGAAATCAGGCAAATTTTGCCATGAAATTATACTAATGGAGTGTGGAGAACACAATTAATTAATAATACGCCATGGAATGAAATGATTTTACTTTCTGAAGGATGTTACGATAAGTACTACCAATAAATTAAAAAACAATTAAGATCAGGCTTTTACAGTCTTTCCGTTTAGCGTAGTAACCATGATACGTATTAGTCGAGGGTACCTTTTTCAAAGCTTCATTCAACATGAAGTCACTGTTAACAGTGTGATCAGCCAATCGAGTAGAATTGTCAACGACGTAAGGTATGTCATGAGCATCAGATAGACCAGTGTTTGTTACTGCCTGTCCCGAGCCAATTTCACCATACAAAATGGTTCCGTTTTCAATTGTAGAGTAGTTATGTATCGAAGCAGATTGCCCCCTGCTAACGGGCTGAAGGACTTCTAATTGATTGGTGGTCGATTGGAGAGTATCCACTGACGATTGAAGGTTGTCTGATAGACTGGAACGATTGAACGCAATCCCATCGAAGCCTCTATTGTATATTGCGTAGAAAATTAACCACAACACACAGCAGATCTGGTGAGTAAACAAGAGTCAAATGTAAGCAAAATAGAGTCATTGTAATAATTCAGAATTAAGAAAAACATGCATCAATATCAAAGATAAAATTGTGCTATTACAAATTGGGCTAATATTATACCTGGTCAAATGTCCTTTATTTAAAGTATTCGTTTACTAAATAATCAAAACGAAATAAAGCATTTAGAATGCCGTTACCCAGATTGCCAAAACTATACTATTGAATAAGTTACGAGAAATCATTAGCTTAGAGATGCCCTCAAAATTGGCCAAATTGTTATTATAAACATAGGCACTGATCGCTACTACACAATGAAAAAAACAATGAAAACAGCAATATTCGGGACATTACAAACCGTTCTACAAACAAAATGGAAATCGACGAACATTATGATCAGTTTCATAATAACCTAAGCTAGACTTCTCTGCTGGACTCCACTAAACAATTCATTTATAGAAATTTTCGCTCATTGAATTGTCTGTTAGTAAGTGAGAGTATATTGCGGCGAGATCAAGTGACCCATACCTCGAATGATAGCGTCTTTCCTACAGATTAACGATCTACACTTTCCATTGATACAGATATCCATCCCAGTTTCTACAGTAGCATGGCAAGCAGGATGCAGAAGTTTCCCTCTCGAGTAGTTTCCAGGCAGACGCAATCAGAGTTCCATAAAATATTTTGATGGTAACTGCACACAGAAGAGCGCCCGAATCTAACCGGTGGGCTCGTAAATTGTTCTCATAGTTAACGCTTTCTGATGCTCGACTTGCAAAGAACCAAACCAGAGCAAGCAGGTCAATTTACAAAGTTGTCCATGCATGACAGCGATGGACGGTATCCGTGGAACAAAGTAGGACTAAAAATAAACATGACTTTAAGATCACGGACATGGTGTTTATGAAAATAGACGAATTAATTGCATAATTTGCAGAAAACTGAAACAAGGCTAATACGTCTGGAAATCTCGACAGAATACAATGCGTCTAATATCATCAGAGATTCTAGGAACGTTAATTCAATGACGATTTGCCACAAGGCGCCGCACAGCAAAATATGCTTTGGATTAAAATGGGCTATGAGGTCTCAGGCTTCAGATTAAAATTGTCCGAGGTCCATTTTCTTCCGCTTATTTGAGATGGATTCCTTCCTCCACATGGTGGCAATAAGTTTGTGTGGATCCTTCCAAAAATATTAATTCCCATTTTGGAGAACTCCGAACAGAGGATATGGATTCCAGTGGCTATATGGCCACTCATGAGACGGAACGTCTCGGAGATTTGATCAGATTTACAAGTTTCGTTATCCATTTTGTAATACAATCCAGGGAGCACCTTTTCAGTGATCACGAAGTTTGAAAAAGTAGCGGATTGAGGAGATTTTGTAAATGTTTGATGAGACGCCCCTCAGAAATTCAAGGTGTCCATAATTCGCCGGCAGAATGGCTACATCTATTACGTTAGATCTGAGCATATAGCTCAAAGAGGTTGTTTTGCTTCAATGCTGCTTCCAACACAATTGCAACAATAATTAAAATAATTCTTATAAGTTTCGTGGCTGGCAGCAAACTTTTTGCGTAGCTTACAACCAGCAAACGAATTCTTCATAGTTTTGCCGGAGATGCTTTAGTGATGCTAAACAAGCTAGCAAATATATTGTCAGATCTAATCTCCGCGTGTTGCATTCGTGGGTTGTTACTTTGCACTATCAGTTTCGCAAAAATCCGATTGAGTCCCATTTCTAAGTACGCGTCGACTAGGTCTTCGTTGGAAATGGGAATCAGTCGGATCTTTGAGAAACTGATAGTGCAAAGTAACAACCCGCAAACGCAACTCGTGGTGAGTCAACATATGAAGCTTGCACTGCACACCAATCATTCAAATCATATTGTCAGGTTCACCTAGTAAGCAGGCATGTCATGGTTTCTCAAATCCCCTCTGTCATAGCGTACAGGATACTTTTCAATATGCCATGTGCACATTTAATGGACGGCTCAGCAGAAGCATCTGCATCTCCGAAAACTTGCTACACATTTAATCCACTTTAAGTACAATATATAGTTGGACGAAATACTGGTAGCTGGTCGGAGTTGAATTCTATGTGATTCTAGTTGTGAACAAATCCATCGGCTGAACAGTCAGAGTAGACGTGGGGCGTGCGCTATCATGTATTTGTCAAATGACAACTATCGTCTACGTACCTGAATGTCATCGATCTGGGTGCGGTGACATATCATGTGCATGAGATCATAATTTCCGTTCATGCTGCCTTTGGTTTATCCTTCTGGTCACCACTGAACTAATTTTTTACTAGGTTCGCAACACCTAAAACATATTTGCAATTTGAAGTGAAATTGAGAATTTTACGTTGTAAATTTGAAAAGACGTAGTGCCATGTACCTTTTCGATACAATAATGTTGGTATCGGTTACTAACACAATAGCCATAGTGTTAGTATCCTTTACAGACTCGGTATATATATATTATATAGTGTGAGTTAGCATTGAAGTCGCATTGTCGTTGACTTTATATTATGTTAGCTTCACTATTACAGGTTTACACATTCGTCTAGGAGATTGTACCGTCCTATTATTCCACATTCTTCTACCAAATATATAGTGGTTAAAGGGCGTAATACCGGCTCCTACTGATGAGTCGCCAGTAAGCACGAAACGAGTGTGCATGAGATTATACTTTCCGTTCATGCTGTCTTTGGTATATCCTTCTGGTCACAACTGAACTAATTTGCTACTAGGTTTGCAACACCTAATACATACTTGCATATATATTAGTTCTCCGCAACAAACAGTATTTAACTGTTATATATTTAATTGAATGATGTCATGATTATCGCGAAATGTGATAACTGATATCGATCAAAGCCAGAGTGTATAGTTTTACTTAAGTAACGGGTGTTTAGATGTAACTGTAATTCTTAATTTTAGTTAACTTTAGCATACACTGAAATCCATCGTGTTGATACCATGTACCGACACGTCAACCATAGTGGTAGTACCATGTAACTTTTCGGTACCATAATATT
>JAQBSW010014187.1:0-12144 GCA_029291075.1 Eudiplozoon nipponicum
TTTACTTCAAGCCCGCAAACTTGATTTAAAGCATTGTTACCACCACCCGCGCAATCAATTATTGTTAAATTGTATTGTCTATATATGTATATGTGGCGAAAGCTGCAAATAGTTAATGTTCGTGACAGCATAGAAATTGTGCAGCCGACATTTCCAGTCAAGTTCAATGTATGCAAGACTGCTAGAGGTGAGAGCCGCATATCTAAATTTGATTTCCATATATATTAAATGCGGTTTGATCCTCGATAGTCAGTTTGCCGTCGTACTCTGATGATGATCATGGAAGGTCGAAACGCGTCAGTGCGTTGCGGCTGGCAGTAGTTTTGTTATGTTGTTCGAAGACTGGTTAAATACAATGGGGTCGGTGTTTACTTCAAGCTCGCAAACTTGATTTAAAGCATTGTTACCATCACCCGCGCAATCAATTATTGTTAAATAGTATAGAATAAGTTTTGGCCACTTTTCACAAATTAATTGATCAAACATTTATCGTGTCTCGAGCGCAGTGTCCGCTTTTACTGAAGAATTTTAAGTGAGCACGAAATGAATGTGTACACTGGATTAAACATTTTATTAATGTTGGCATTAATGTACCTCTCTAGTCCTCTTAGAACTAACTTTGTACCAGGCACTCCATGCCTAATAAATCGTAAGCTAGAAACTCCTAAGAAACAAGTATTGCCATTCAAAGTACACATACAGACTATAGATTAAAACGCAGTTTGCCTCTCTCAATTAGTTGGTTCCAAATTGTTGGGTCCATTCATATCTTACTCGATTGGCAAAGGAGTAAGGATAATAATCGAAATAAATTCATTTTGTTATGTACATGAGATAAGGAAAATGCAAAATGAAAAATTATTTACAACGCCTAGCTAGACATTTTTGCAATATGGAATAAATATACGCCTGTATGCCAAATATATTTAAACGTACATAAGTAGCGCGAGCGATGATAACAATTCTCTTCAATCAAGGTTGTGATCTTGATGTAAAATTATAAAATATGTATTGTATAGTGTGGTAAAAGCAGTTCATCCAGTAGACCGGTTTCGTCCTCATTGTAAGCTCATCATACACTGTCCTCTGATACAACCTTTGTTGTAAGAAACACCAACAGTGTTTTCCCGCTACCATTTTAGCCAAGCCAGTCAAAAGAACACACATACTATCACACTAGAGCATCAAATACCGAAGCAGACATGTCAAGGTTCGAGCTTTGTCCACGGCAAATTCTGGAAGGTAAGTTATGAGTTCCTAATACGGACGAAACCGGTCTACTGGACGAATTGCCTTTACCAAACTATACAATACCTAGTTTATACTGACAAATGCATGTTCATAATGAGTAAGGTGTTTATATCAAGATCGCAACCTTGAATAAAAATTGAATGCCAAATTTTTTTTTACAGCGCAATAAGGTATTTTAATGAGGTTGGCAAGATACCGTGTTAGGATGTGCAATAACCGGTAAGTGAACAAATACAGATTGCTACACGTTTTCGTATTTTCATCCTAATTGCCGTATTATATAAGGGTAGAACAACTAATTCAAGAGTGATCTAAGCCGTTGTAAAGAAGAATTTTTTATAAGAAATTCAATGGACTAAATAAAAAGAGTAATAAAAAGCTTATATTTTAACGCGTAACATATTTACTTAGCCAATAATCAGGACCACGGCTAAAATTTGGTCCACGTCAATTCTATTCTATTATAATTTACATAATATTAACGAGCATGAAATTAACAACAATTCCATTGCATTTAAACAGTTACACAAAACTACCACCAGTTTTGGATTTGACCGCATTGATAGCACTCGTAGGTCGGTAAAATCTTGAATCCTGTACATTCCCTGATGCACCGATTATTGGCCTTGATTGATGGGTTCACACTTGTCGCTTCATTTTGAAGCCCTTCCTCAGTGGCTTGTCTGAAAATGACGTTGGAACAAGATATTCCACTTTTTGTTCCAACTTAATTTTCAGACAAGCTGCTGATGGAGGGCTTCAAAATGAAGGGGCATGTGAGAACCCATCAATCAAGGCCAATAATCGACGTACCTGGAAATGTACAGGATTCAAGATTTTATCAAACTACGATTGCTATTAATGGTCCCGAACATGAAAAATGCGGTCAAATCCACAACAAGAAAGGCAGCACTGAGCACCAAAACTCAAAATTTATGTATTACCAACAGTTATGCATACCGAAACTCTATACCTATGATATGCATTGCGGTTTTATTCACTTTATTCGATTTTCCGCCGTGATTTGATGGTATTCATGGAATGTCATAAAAACTCAGCAATAGTGACTGACGGTAAATTTGCTATATTGTACGCAAACTTGATTTTAAAAACGTACTATCATCACCTGTATTATCACTGGTTGTTAAATCATCAACTTGTCAATACGACATAGAATAAATTCAATACGATGACGTAAATAATTCTGTTAAACTAAATAGATTTCTTATCTAGGCCATTTTCACGGATTTATCAATTGATGCAGGCTGTGGATAGGGAGCATTTACATACATACTTTAGATCTAAAGAGATGGCATATAGGCTCAAACCTAAGGAAAAGATATCAAAAGAACATTAGACAGTATATAAGTGAAAGTGGTGTGTAGCGTACGGTAGTTTGGCTCAGTGGCTAGCGTAAGAGATTCTAAAACAGAAGTGCTGAGTTTCGGGCCCCGTCCGCAGCAAAATTCTTGACACAAGTTGAAGAGTCCTTAATAAGGACGAAAACGGTTAACTGAATGAATTTTCTTTTATTTATTTTGCTGAAAAATTATATGTGTGTATGTACATAGAGGGATTGGTGTTCATATCAAGACTGCAACTTTTTTTAAATTTGTTATTATCTCTATCCGCGCAAAAAAATTTCGTTTCAAATTTTATTCTTTATATTGTTTCAACTTTATTCTTCTCTGAGGCAGAAGTGATAACATGGAATATGCTATGAACTTAGTGTAGTAACCTTAGTAACAAAGCATACATATCGATATGATTTACATTGTTTTAATCAGTCCATTATCTAAATTTTGAAACTTAGTGATGGCTAATACTAGCTACCGTGGGACAGCGTTTCCTAGAGATGATTAGTATAATGCTTCATTTTATCCAATAAATATCAGATCTGAGGCTGTGTTAATTACTCAGAATCAAGCTTTCTAGTAGTAATAACGATCATTGATACTTTTTGAAAAATGCACGAAGAATTATAATTATGAACTTGGCTTCATTGGTGTGTTTTTGAAAGTAGTAAGCATGGACCAATTGAAAGAGGCGGTTGACAACTGTAGAAGAAATAATTTGGATAAGGAGAACAACTTCAATCAGTACTGCGTCGGTCAAAACGCAGATCAGATAAAAGTTATAACCTTCGTAAAATCCACTAGAAATTTTTAAAGAAATGCAAAATAAATTTATTAAAATTGAATTTACATTTGAATGTTTTCGCGTGTTAAAAAATGCAGTATATTTCCATAGGTTATGTCACGAATTTTTAGCCTAAGGATTTACTATGATATAAAAACTAAATATTCAATTGTATATTAGGTGCTGTGCACCTGGTAACAAATAAGTTGAAATGTAACCAGAAGGATAAAACAAAGGCAGCATGAACAGAAAGTACAATCACGTGCACATTCGTTTAGTGCTTACTGGCGACTCATAAGTATGAAACGATATTACGCCCTTTACCCACTATATATTTGGGTAAGGAATGTGGGAAAATAGGACTGTACAATCTCCTATATGAATGTGTGAACTTGTAGTGGTGAAGCTAACTCCCATAAGCTGGAAACGCGACCAAAGCCAACCCACTATGTAGCTGAGCATATAAGGCATATATATATATGCCCGCTCACTGATGAGTCGCCAGTAAGCATCGAAACGAATGTGCACAAGATTTTACTTTTCGTTCATATTGTCTTTGGTTTACCTTTCTAATCAAATTTTAACTAATTTTTACTCGGTGCGCAACACTTAATACACCTGGTATTACACCTAGCATGTAAATTCGTTCTTCGCCGCAAATATTGTCTAACCTTTATTTATTTAATTGAATGCTGTCATGATACTGAATATTGTATCGTTATATATTCCCACATTCCTCACTCAAATATATTGTGTGTTAAGGGCATAATATCGGCTCCTACTGTTGAGTCTCCAGTGAGCACGCAACGAATGTGAACGAGATTACACTTCTCGTCCATGCTGTCTTTTGTTTAGCCTTCTGGTCATATTTGAACTAGATTGAAAGTAGTTTCGCAGCACCTAATACGCAATTCCATAATTACTATTTCTCTGCCACAAATAGAGGCAAAATTAAAATCTTATTATAATTTTCATATTATAAGCAAGTCTCACAGGAATAATTTCCACAGCTCATATCGTCTGTGCTTTTGCAAAATTTTATTTAGAATAATTTTTGTCGCATATATGAAAATGTTCAAAAACATTACTATCTGACTTATCTTAATATCAAAGGAAAATTAGTTGCGCGGGTGTTGATAAAAACTTTTAAAATCATGTTTGCGAGCTTGATGTAAACACCCATCCATTGCATACATGCTTTTTGTCAGTATAAACTAAGCATTGTATGATGTAGAAAAGGCAATTCATCTAGTAGACTGGTTTCAACATTATTGAGAGCTTTTCAGGTATTTTCCAGTATTTGCCGCGGAAAGGGCTCGAACCTGGGCACGTCTGCTTCGGTGTCTGTTGCCCTAGCGACTGAGGCAACCTGTCATACGCTACACACAATTATAAATTAAAGATTTACTAATATTTCCTGGTTATTCTTTCGTCCATGTTTAGCCTTTAAAACAATCTTCTATAGCTGAAACTTTTTAGATGCGAAGAAAAGGTTTTCCTAGCAAAACGTTATTTTTATATGTTAAAATTCTGCGAGTTTCGTTCGCGGAATTTCATCATATGAAGCTCGCACTGCGCAACAACCCCTCAAAACATATCTGTTATTTTTATATATTAGCAAAAATGTTTATATGCAGCGTTTTTATTGTATCTTCAAATCTTTTATTGTAATAGAAAAAAATACATTTTTGATTGTAAGCTTTTAGACAATGTAAAAATTAATTTAATAGGCGCACTATAATAATAAAATAAGATAGGTGAAATTCGGTTGCAAAATAAGTCTCCATTTTAACCATGTTTGTGAACTAATGAGAAATCCCGCGTATTTTTGATTTTCTATGGTACCCCTATAACATGGTGCAATACAGCAATTTTCCAATAGCAATAATGTGACTCTAAATAAGCCCATTGTTTACAACCTTTATGAAATATAACACTCTTGGACCACTACTTTTGGCAGATTATTTCATTTAAATCGTCAAATTTTAGTTTTTCGATTAATCTCAGCAAAAATGTCAAAAGATGTTTTAATGAGAAAACTAAAATCGATGCATGAGACTGAATATTATATTTCTAAACTTGACAAAATATTTACTTTCGCAGCTATGGATAAAATGTCTATAAATAAAGTGTGCGAAATTTTCATATATACTCATGCAGGATCAAACTCTAATTTATATATAAAGAAAGAAAATCTGTGTTTTAGGCTCTTATTTATAGCAGACTCTCAGGGACTGCAATGGACTTCAAATGTGGCTGCACAATTTTTATGCGATAACAAATATTTACTTTTTTCAGATTTTTCCACATGATTAGAAGTATTACCATTAAACAATCATTCTTTGCGCGAGCAAGGATAACAATGTTTAAAATAAAGATTGCGGCAAGGTGGCGCAGTGGATAGAGACAAAGACTCCGAAGCAAATATACCCAGGTTGGAAGCCTTTCCACATAAAATTTTTGGCCTTGTTTGAAGAGTTTCCAATTAGAACAAAATTGGTCTTGGATGAATTGCCTTTTCTCCATTATATAACGCTTGATTTATACTGACTATTTTACATATAATGTTATTATTATTTATATCAAGTAAGCAACATTTATTCAAATAATTTCGTAGTCATTAACCAGGCAATCATCGAACTATCTAAGCAACATCAAACTGACAGACACTTATAAGATATTGAAAAACATATTTGCGGCTTTCACTCATAATAGTCTTCATGAAATTGAATTTGACTGGAAATATAGCCTGCGCAATTACTATTCTCTCACAGGAATAACATTTTTGCATCTCATGCATCACGAATATAAGCCACACAATTAAACAAGCATTGTTTACTATGTTGGGCAATTGGTTGGTTAATTGTTTATAGTGCTTATCTCAAGTTCGCCAACATGATCTCATTTTGGAATTAAGTTTTAAAACTTCAATACAAAAAATTCGGGGCAATACCTAATGTTCTTGAAGGTTAATTTACAGTTACAAATTCTAATTGGCGCTTGCAGGCTTGGTCAAAATAATTATCGCTGATGTACCACATTTACCAGCCGTATTTGCGTATGCGATAGACAAAATCTATGGGAAGGAAGATTGCTATTCATACTGACGGAGAGATTAATTAACCAATGTATTTATAGATTAGTTTGTTCGTTACATGGACAATAATAAATGGAACTAGACATAATGATAGATTATTATAAAACATTATACGAAAAATCAATGCTCTGATTTGATGAAGTTTAGCGGAAAGGTTAGAAGGGAAATTCTAAATAAGAATGAACAAATGACTAAATATCTTTTAAAAATCAGAATTTTAAATATAAATGCGACCAATTAGAAGAATAAATAACATAATAAAAAATAAATGAAACATATATTCTTCGATAGATATTTAGATTAATATATGGAAGGATAGCTAGGTAGACAGATGGATAACTAAACATTTAGGTAGGTGGATATATACAGGTAGTTATACAAATAGGTAAAAGTAAAGGTAGATGGGGAGATATGTAGGCACGTAGGTAATGTGAATGATTAATATTAAAAATGGATATAAAATATAGATATATAGATAGATAAGTAAATTAGAATATTTGTTGTCTGAACGAATGAAAGAAAAAGGGAAAAATAGAAGGATAGACAAATAGATATATAAGTAGTCAAGCAAACATACATATGGACCGACAAAAAAGTTTAAATTCAATGTTAAAAGCGTGAAAAAGAAAACTACGCAGTCATATTGGTTTACAGATAATTAGGTAGATGGTGCTAGATTGTCTAGATTAAAACTTCAATTAGCTTGTTACCATACGGTTAACATCAATATTAAATGGGTGAATTACAAGGCACAAAGTAAAATGAAAAGTGCTTCTTGGTTGTGACCTAATAAATATTTCCTTTTTGCCACTTGAAATCAACCTAATTACATGCTGCTAAATTTTAGATCAGATTAAGGTGTCTCGTAAGTAACCAGTCTTTTGTTGTGCTGTTCGAAACTGTGTTTGCTGGAAATGTGAAAATAAGAACATATCGGCTAGAAGGATTGGAAAATTTTTTAACTGATCTGTGTTTTGACTAACAATGGATAAGTCTATGTTCCTATTGTTTGGTACAGAATGGTTCAAATAATTACCTGATATTCATTATCGAATAGCTTTTTTTACACAATGTCTATAGTGTATTTATTAGTTTTCATGATTTTTATCAAAAAAGCATGACTGAAAGCAGTTATTTTATTTCCTGAACCTGGTTAGGTGAAATGTGATTGATGTTTATCTCAACATCACAAATATGATTTTTTTAAATCCTGAAAGGTCATCTTAGAAATTCAGTACATTTGCGATTCTGAATGATGATAAAAACGACTTTATGGCTTTAAATGGTTATATTATTAGCAGGCATATTATCTTCTATTAAGTTAAGCAAAGCATTTTGAAACCAATAACATTTTGATTCGGCCAATTATATTCGCCTGTTGTGACCAGAAGGATAAACCAAAGGCAGCATGAACGGAAAGTATAATCTCATATTCACATTAGTTTCGTGCTTACTGGCGACTCATCAGTTGGAGCCGGTATTACGCCCTTTAACGACTATATATTTGGGTGAAGAAAGTGGGCTAATAGGTCGGTACAACCCCACATTGCTCACCCAAATATATAGTGGTTAAAGGGCGTAATACCGGCTTCTACTGATGAGTCGTCACTAAGCACGAAACGAATGTGCATAAGATTATACTTCTCATTCATGCTGTCTTTGGTTAATCCTTCTGGTCACAACTGAACTAATTTTTTACTAGGTTCGCAACACCTAATACATACTTGCTTAATAGATATATAATTTTTAATCAATCCTTGCGAACATAGTAGCAAATTAGTTAGAATAAGACCTGCAATATATATACAAGTCGCATTAAGGAAATGATAGAATCTCGTGGACAAATGCGCGTCGTGCTTACTGGCGACTAATCAGTCGGAGCCAGTACTAAGTCCTATACACACTATATGTCGCGTCAGCTAATGTTGGAGAGGTGGATGATCTAATCAGTTAAACAGATGTGTAGTCAAGAAATAATTGAGTCAACTTCATATACTTTCATCGTCACTGCAAAGTCGGTGCAAACTCTACATATATAACGTATATATACCATATCCAGCCTATGGTTGTACCAACACTATATATATATATATATATATATATATATGCTAAATTTGAAAACATTTTGAGCACTTGTATATATAAGTGAAATTGTGAATGAGGTATTGTGCACCTAGTAAAAAATTAGTCTAAATAGTACAAGAATAATAAACCAAGGTCAGCGCGAACAGAAGGTATAATCTCATGTGCAAATTCGTTTCGTGCTTACTGGACACTCATCAGTTGGAGCCTGTATTACGCCCTATACCAACTAAACATTTGATTGAGAAATGTGGGAAAACAACACGGTGCAATCTCCTATACGAATGTGTAAACCTGCAGTAGTGATGCTAACTTCATATAAAATAATCGATAATGCCACGTCAAAGCCAACTCACAATATTATATATATATATATATATATATATATATATATATATATATATATATATATATATCTCAAGTCTGTAAGGTTTCCAACACTATGACTGTTGTGTCATTCCTGATACCAACACAATAGTTTGCGAAATGGAGCATAGTACCAATGGATTTCATCATAAGCTACATTTCTCTAAAATTGAGAATTACATCTATTTCTGAACACCTGTTACTCCATCAAATTCTATTCAGTTTGCTTGCGAAGAACTCATATATATATATATATATATATATATATATATATATATATATATATATATATATATATATATATATATGCAATTATAGATAGATATTGCTAACTTCATATAAAATCCTCGAAAAGCCACTTTAAAACGAACTGAAAATATATAATATATACCAAGCCTTTAATGGGTTTCGACTCAATAGTTATTATGATGGGTAAAATTTTACCAAAATTGAGAATTACTATAAATTCTGATTATCCATTACTCCTAAAAAATTTTAATCTCTGGCTTGGATCGATATCAGTTATCGCATCTAATGATAGTCATGACTTCATTCGATTAAATATTGCCGTTGTAGCGGGAAAATAACATGAATTCTGTTGTGCATTATGTACTGCATATACAGCAGAAAAATATTTCATAAAAAACAAGACGAATAAACAAAATTCAGCTTTTATAAAAAAGTGTAATCTCAGGTACATATGCGCTACTTGCTCGCTGGACAGAGTGTATACATTTGCAAGAATGCCGTGTCGAATTTAAAAATTTTGGTGAAATTTGGTCCTTTTCAGATCTATACCCTCAACACGTAGGTTATCTAGAAAGATATTATGTTGGTGCTCTTTACAGGCTTTGTTCATATTAAATATTACTACATACATAAATATTACTACAACATACATTACATATTAAAATATTACTAAATAGTCAATTAACTTTTTAGCCGTATTTACGAATTATTCATAAAATGTTAACTCCATTACTGTTTGACTAAGTTTTCGTATAGACGAATTTACAGTTCAACAGTCCTACATTGCTTGATTAGATGTAAGGGGGTTTACCATTAAAAAATAATTTATTGCGCGGGTGGCGATAACGGTTATTTAGATCAAATTTGTTAGCTTATTACAAACGTCAATCGTATTATATCTATCTAATCGCACAATGGATCAAAAGGTTCAGTGGTTAGAGTCACAGGCTCCAAAGCAGAAGTGGAATGCAGTATATCATATGACCAATGTTTCTTGATCTAAGTTTGTTAGATTTCCATCATATCCAAAGGTGTTATTCTATCTTTACCATAAGTCGTCAAAATTTAATTATTTAAACATTTCGGTTTGATTATTATAATCAATTTTGCGGTCTTGATATAAACACCTGACCCATTAATTACTTACATATGTCAGTATAAACTAAGAATTGTATAGTGTAGAAAAGGCAATTCATCCAGTAGACCGGTTTCGTCCTTATTGGGAACTCATCAAGTACTGGCCAGAATTTCGGTTTGATTCCGTTCTGTCAATTTGAATGCCGAAAAGAAGTGGGGTTAGCTCAATATAAGGAAATTCAACAGATTTGGTTATGACGTCGTGTTGTCGAAGAATTTTTATTCAAATTAACTCCGTTACTGCTTGTAAAACACATCTTCAAGTATTTACCTGATCTGCATTTTGACTAACGCAGCTTTCATTGTTCCAGTAGTTTTCTTTTGCAATATATTTCGGCCACACTTACCGTAGGCCTTCATCAGTTGCATTTTGTTTCCAAGTTTTAACAAACGAAACAAATGAAGCAAGCGCGTTATTTCCTCTAACCATATTATTTATATTTATATTTCAGACTGGCCTTTCATTAGATATTCGCGTGTCACATATATGTGTGTGTGTGCATTTTCATAACTGTTGTTTTCATCTACCTAATTTAGACCAGAGTGGCTGAATAATAATTTATCAATTGCATGCGTTAACTATTCGTTTTACAAAGAGAATGAAAGCTGCGTTAGTCAAAACGCAGATCAGGTAATTTCAATTAATCTAGGTCCGCAATTACACCAATCTTTCAAGAAACATCCTCTAGTCGATTGTACTGTCCAATTATCCGGCATTACTTGATGTAACATATAACGGGTATAGGGCAAAATACTGCCTCCTACTGATAAGTCGCCAGTAAGCATGAAACAAATATGCAAATGAGAATATACCTTTCGTTCATGATAACTTTCGTTTATGTTTCTATTTCTATTTAAACTAATTTTTCAGTAGGTGCGCAACGCCCAGTAAAAAATTATATATATATATATATATATATATATATATATATATATATATATATATATATATATATATACTATACTACTATATGCTATATATATATTAGTCCACACAACAAACAGTATATAACCGTTATATTTCTCTCAATTTATTTATGTCACGATTGTATTTGCAAAAGTGGTAACTGATATCGATCAAATCCAGAGAGTATGGATTTGCTGGATTACTAGATGTTCAGAATTAGTTATGATTCTCAATTTTAGTAAAATTTAGCATATCTTGATTGTACCATCCAGTTGTTCCACATTCCTTGACCAAATAAATAGTGAGTATAGGGCGTAATAAAAGCTCCTACTGATGAGTTTCCGTTATGCACCAAACGCTTGTTTACACGAGATTTTACCTTTCGTTCATGCTGTATTTGGTTCGACCTTCTGGCCCTATGTGACTAATTTCTTACTAGGATCCCAATACATAATACAAAATTTCATATAGATTAATAATCCGCAACAAACAGTACATAATTGAACGGGGTGTTGCAAACTCAATAGAAGCAGCTGTGAGCTCTGGTGATGACCATGTAATGACCAAACTCTTTAGTAAGCAAAACTGACGACAGTTTAACTACGATGTTTGACAGGTTAAATAAAACTGGATTATTATATATCTATTGACTTAAAACATCCAACCAGCATTGGTTGCGCGGTAGGTGATAACAAGAATTTAAATCAAAGCTTTGATGTGAATAAAAAACCAAGCCAATATATTTATACAAATATAGGCAATACAATTTAACAATAATTGATTGCGAGGGTGGTGGTAACAGTTCTTTAAATCAAGTTTGCGAGCTTGAAGTAAACACCAATCCAATTGTATTTAACCAGTCGTCGAACCAAATAACAAAACCACCGCCAGCCGCAACGCACTGACGCGTTTCGAC
>JAQBSW010014188.1:0-12142 GCA_029291075.1 Eudiplozoon nipponicum
CACATACCGTATATATTGAGCACATTTACTTATGCCACTCTTTAATGATGTGTTCTCTAGGTGCCCTAGAAAAATCTCAGCCAACACTGGAGATAAGAGGCTTCCCATTGCCACATCATCAGTCTGTTTGTAGAGGCTTCCATTAAAACGAAATCGTACGTATTTTGTGCATAATAAGATAAGCTTGCGTAAAGTGTGACCTGGCACCGGCGATGGTAATATGTCTTGTTCTAACGCTTTGGAACATTTGTTAACAAAGACATAACATTAAAAGATACCATAATCTTGTTTTTAACATTTATATCTTGAATCAGCAACCGAATAATTACCTAGTAGTTTATGTAATGGTTCAAGTAAACGAACTAGCCATTTAGCTAGTGCATGAATTGGAGAATTTACCATTGATAAATTTGGCCTCATAGGACAACTGGCTTGAGCTTCTGTGCAGTGGCCTTATCAATAAAACCGGCATCTGTCAAAATCTTAATTTCATTTATTACTTTGCGCTCCACCTTGTCTATTTCATCTGATTTATCGTCTAGACGTGTGAATTTTGTATTGTCTTTAACACGTTTTCCATCTTTTGTACGTAGTCAGATTTGTCCATTATAACTACGCTCTTTCCTTTATCAGCGCGTAGTATTTTGATGTCTGCATTTCTGCTGATACTTCTAAGCGCATTTAGATGCTGCTTTGTCAATGCATGCTGCTCTGTGCATTTAGACGATTTCAGATGTGAAGCCTGATCAACTAGTGTAGCCTTGAACCAATTTTTATAATCAATACTGGTAGGCTCCAAGTCAGCTGTTTGTTCAAATAGCAATTCAAATGCTGCCTCAAAATCAACATCGCATTTATTAGAAGGATGTATTCCATAATTTCGGCCCATCGATAGTGCCTCCATTGTTAGCTGATCGATTGGCACTTTTGATAAGTTAAGCACACGCTTATCAAGATCGGTCGGTATTAAATCACACAAAACTCCAGGTTTTACATCTTTTTCCAATTTATTCAAAATTCTTGCTTTATCTTTCCTCATAACTGTCGGCAAAAACATCAAAAATTTCATTCTTGCAAAAAGACTTAGTTCATCTAATACACAAGATACACACCCAATTCTTGCCTGTAGCACTGCTTCATCTTCCTTCAACTGCTCAATTTTAGAATACGCCAACCTTGTAAGATTTCTTCGGTTGACTCGTAGTTTTGACTTTCGTAAACTGCGTACCAAATCACCTGGGAACCGTAATTGTTTAATACACTGATAATAATGTTCTTTCCACAATAACGTTCTTTGCGCTCTACACTTTAACGTCACTAGTTCATCTAGTTTTCTGAAAGATTCTTTTGAAATGCGAGCTTTAATAAAATTCATTGTTCCCTTCTTGTGCAAACAATAGAAATTTTATCAGATATAAGAAAATTTTCTTTCTCATGGTCTTCTCAAATATCTACTCATGAACATATCTTTATATATAAATTGGAAAGCAAAACAAGATAGAAATATGTGAACAAAGATAGTGTGAAAAATAGAAACCAATCAAATTGCGTGCGTCACATCCAGCTCAAGCTCAATGCATGTACGTGCTTCTTTTGCTTGCATAAATCTGCATTCCCCTTAAATGGGATGTTTAGGTAGACTGTTTTCTTTTCTAGCCCATAATACGTCTGTTTCTGTTTAATTCCCCTTTTAAAAATTGATTCAAAAATTGTCTGGGATAGCCATTAGACATTAAATCATTAATTGCTTTATTACATTCATTTTCTCTTGAATCCTCACTAACCAACCTGTCAATTCTTGAAAAGAAACCACGATATTTTGATAATTTATATTGAAATGGCTCAAGAATGCTGTAATGCAAATACTGTGCAGACCATGTTGGTTTATGGTAAATTGTTCTGTTTAATTTACCATTAGTTTCTTTCTTTAATAGTACATCTAGAAAAGGCAGACATCCCATTTAAGGAGAATGCAATTTCCCGAATGGCACAAAAGAAAGTTGAATCAGCACTAACGCGCACATTTAATGCAGCTAAATTACGAGTGTTATTTAGGGTTACACACTTGCCTTTATCAGCAATCAAAGAGAAACAGCCGTTAATGTCGATATCAAATATTATTTACCAATATATATGCGCAAGTTGTCGATCAACTTACGTAGGCCGATCGACCAGACGGTTAATTACTCGAATGAGAGAACATTGTAACCTAAACGCCTGCTTTAAATCAAATGGTAAATACACTTCTGCTATTGCGTAACACATCGCACGTATGTTCTCCAGACGTAGAATTCAAAGAAATTACTAAATGCAAAAACAAAAGGGAGCTAGCCACATACGAAGCCTTATGGATAAACAATTTGCAGCCCGATTTATGCAAGCAGAAGAAGCACGTACAAGCATTGAGCTTGAACTGAATGTGACGCACGCAATTTATTGGTTTCCGTTTTTCACACTCTCTATTTTCACATATTTCTATCTTGTGTTGCTTTTCTATTTATATATAAAGATAAGTTCATTAGTATATATTTGATTTTTTTATGTTTTACTCTCAAGGAAAGCTGTATCTTTAAAGGAACATTGGTTCCACGGTCAGTCATAACATTTAGTATAATCAAAGTTGTAATCTTGATATAAGAGATCAGGTGCTCATATCAAGATCGCAACGTTGATTACAATATAGGTTATATCTATTGGAAGTTCATTTATGAACATCATATCATTTTCGAACAAATTAAATGAAGTATATTATTTGAAGCGGAAAACTAATATACATGAAGTTGTGTGTTAGGTATTGCGAACCTAGTAACAAATTAGTTCAAATATGACCAGAATGATAAACCCATGTCGGTATGAACGAATGGTATAATTCCATGTACACATGCGTTTCGTGCTTACTAGCGAACCATCAGTATGAGTGGTTACTACTCTTTATAATCACTTTATATTTAGTCATGAAATGTAAAACAATTTATCGACTTCAAAGCCAACTTGCTATATGGAATATATATATATATATATATATATATATATATATATATATATATATATATATATATATATATATATTTTTTTAGAGAGAGAGAGAGAGAGAGCCTGTAAATTAAACCACACCTTTTGTTGAGTCGGTACATAGTACGAATACAATGAGCTACAAGATAAGCTAGGTTTCTCCAAAATGTAGAAATACGAATTCTGTACACCAGCAAATTTATACAATCGAACTTCAATCGACATAATTTATCACAATTTTCCATTAGATTCTACCCTACGTTCATGAAGAATTTGATTTATCCATCTGGTTCTATTTAAACAACTATAATATTATGTATGAAATACCTAGTACACAATTTATAAATTATTATTTCTGTGAAACAAAAAATAAATAACGCTTAAATATTAAGATTAATTTTCTCATGGTTTCCACGAAATATGATATCGATCAAGAGCAGATTATATGGATTTGTTAAAGTAACAAGTGTAGAAAAGTAGTTTTAAAACTCAATTTCGCAGAAATTTAGAATATATTAAAATCCGCAGTGTAAGTACTATCGTACCGACTCAAATTTTGAGTGCCACATTGTTAGTACTCTTTGCAGTCTCGGTGTATATTATATAAAATGAATTGGTATTGAGATCGCATTGTCGAAGATGTCAGATGACTTTGACTTAATTACTGCTAGCGTACAAATTCGTTTACAAGATTGTATCGTCCAATTGTCCCACATTCCTTGAACAAATATATAATAGATATAGGGCGTAGTACCGACTTCAACTGATGAGCTGCAAGTAATCACGAAGAGTGTGTGTGTGTATTTTTTAATTGGTGAGGAACACCTTATACATAATATCATATATATTAGTTCGGCGCACCAAACAGTATATAATTGAATAAGTAATAATAATGAATTATTTTATTCTGAAGCAATTTTATGTGTTTTGTTTCGTAATTAACTATATTAAATGAAGTCCATGCAATGTAAATTAATGATTTTCAAATTATCCGCAAAAATATGATAACTGATTTGGATGGTAACCTGGGTTTGTAGCCTTTCGAAAAAGAACAACTGGACGTGAAGATTCCCAATGAGGACGAAACTGGTCTACTGGATGAATTACCTTTTCCACAAAAAATACGTAGTTAATATTGGTAAATGTATTCTCATAAGGAGTCAGGTGGTTATATCTAGATCACAGCCTTGATTAAAGTAATTAAACTCTTATATTTTTCGTACTTCTGTCCTTTTTATTTACTAATTCAATGAGACATATAGTTATACTATTTAACAATAATTGTTTGCGCGGGTGGTAGTAACAATTCTTTAAATCAGGTTTGCGAGCTTGAAGTAAACACCAATCCCATTGTATTTAACCAGTCGTCGAACAACATAACAAAACTACCGCCAGCCGCAACGCACTGACGCGTTTCGACCTTCCATGATCATCATCAGAGTACGACGGCAAACTGACTATCGAGGATCAAACCGCATTGAATATATATGGAAATCAAATTTAGATATGCGGCTCTCACCTCTAGCAGTCTCGCATACATTGAACTTGACTGGAAATGTCGGCTGCATAATTTCTATGCAGTCACGAACATTAACTGTTTGTAGCTTTCGCCACATATACATATATAGGCAATACAATTTAACAATAATTGTTTGCGCGTGTGGTGGTAACAATTCTTTAAATCAAGTTTGCGAGCTTTACTAAACAAAATAAAGAAGTTGAGATAACTTTAGAAAATCTCCGATAGCGCGCACACGTGCTAGGTTTCAATCTTGACCAACACAAATGCCGCGATTATATGTTTTCAAATGGTAGTGTGGAGAAATATTAAACAAATTGAAATCTAATCATTGGTTAAGATTTAAAATATTGCAACCTGGTCAGGTCCTGTTTTGGTGTCATGATCTTTTGTCTTCGATTGCATCGCTGCTATATGCCGTCGTTTAGCGTTGCCAACAACACAAACAAAGTAGAAGAGGCGCGCGTTTGTAATACACAGGAAGACAAATGACAACAGTTGTACGACTACACTCCGCGCCCACGAGTAGATGGTGTACGGCATTGATTTTCCAAATTCAGTTATTGCCGATCGATGCTAGTTTGTGACATGTAGTAAAGTAATAATACAGGAGCGGATAATGCTACAAATAATTTGTGGCGATGGTAACATCAGCATTAACTGGTCCATAAGTTATTCGACAAGCTTTTATGATAAAAAACTGCATACCCCATTTCCTTGCTTTTACAGGAATTATTGCTGAGCTAAAACAAATTACGTTTAAATCTAAAAAGATTTATAGCCTTTCTAATATTGCTACTACTTTCAGTAATGCACTTAAAAGTTCAAATAAAACTAACGCGATTACTGCAACCAATAATACACAGAACACTCAAACTAATATTACATCTTCTTATCTAATACTAACATTTCTCATTCTAATTTGACTACTGTTCAATATAATTTTAGACATGTTACATACTTGAAAACATATATTTTCGCTCCTCTTATCATTTCTGCTTTTATCAATAATGTTGCAAATATTAGTAATACTATGAATTTACGAATAATAATGTTACTTCTCCTTCGAATATCATTATTACTAATACTTCATAATCAAACAATATTAATACTCCTATTCAAGCTACTATTATTATTAAACAACCATTGATTGCGCAGTTGGTGGTTACCATTCTAGCAAACTCGATTTAATGTAACAATTCTTGGTTCCACTATTATTAATAAAACTACTTCTACTAATTCATCTAGTACTACTATTACTACAAATAATTCTACCAATACTATGACTATTATTGCTACTTCTAAAACTACCACTTATAATTATAATGATAATGATAATAATAATAATAATAATAATAATAATAATAATAAAAATAATAATAATAATAATAATAATAATAATAATAATATCAATTGTAGTTTTTCCTATTCTTCCTTTCTATTACTGCTTCCAATATATTTTCTTCTGCAAATAGATCTATATTTTTATCTAACTTAATACTATTACTACGTGTATCGACAATTATGCCACAACTATGGCTATTAATTTGCCATCTTCTGATATAATTACATCATGCGTCTATTTATTTTTAATGAACATATTGGAATTTTGATTTTTTTACTCCAAAAATCATTCTTTATTATTTAACTTAGTCTGAATACCAAAATCGGTGTGTCAATAGGTTAACACCCCTTTAAATCTAACAGTTTGTGAATTTGTATAATATTCCACAACTATGGCTATTAATTCGCCTTCTTATGATATAATTACATCATGCGTCTATTTATTTTTAATAAACATATTGGACTTTTGATTTTTGTACTCCAAAAATCATTTTTTATTATTTAACTTAGTCAGAATACCAAAATCGGTGTGTCAATAGGTTAACACCCCTTTAAATCTAACAGTTTGTGAATTTGCATAATATTGTGTGCACATTAGACGGCAACTACTCATTTGATGGCTGGACGTTTACTGGGAGCATAAACAAGGACTTAGCGCAACTCATTATCTAATCACAACTACATAGATATCGAGTAGACAAAAATCACGGTCACTTCAGAAACCAGAGATATGGCTGCATGTCTTTAAATCACATGATGTGTTTCTTAATAACGCTTGCACTAATTGCTTATTATTGCGGATTATAGAATAAAGTAGATTTAATTATTGAGATATTTAATGTTGTTTATCACCCTATAAATGTTACCAAATATATCGAACAATTATTAAAACGCTTAGAAAGCCATATAAATAAGACTTCAGCCGCAAAATTTAACTTGAATATATATATATATATTTATATATATATATATATATATATATATATATATATATATATATATTCAAGTAAAATTTGGCGGCGGAAGGTTAATAATATATAGGTGGTTACTATAGACTAAACTTTGGGTCAGGTAGCAAATGCATTTTAATCCAGTTAACCAGTATCGTCCTTATTGGGAATAGTCAATTTTATTACCTAAACAGAACATGAAACATTGAACATCAGCTTCGGAATCTGGGACACCATACCGCATACTTTGAGAAAATTTAGGTTTTTGATTACCTTTCTCTCTATGTGGAATCTACTTTCTATCAATTAAAACCTGGAATTCTATGTAGGCAAACAAAGTTCTCATTGAAAAACAGATTCCACGCTACATTGGGGTGTTATATTGAACGAAATTTTGACAGTGGGATTTTAATTATACATAGGTTGCCAGTATTAACGTAACAATGCGTCAGGTAGAATTTACAATTCATTCAGTAGACTAATTTTATAAACATCAAGAATTTGCCGAGGTCTGGACAAAACATGGGACTCATTTAATCGGATTTTGAAAATCGATGCACCGCAGCACTGTTGCTACATACGACGCGCAGTTTGAACTAATAAAACAGCTTAGTTTCTTTCGTTAAGATTTCCCCCAGAATAGAATTTGCAATAACGATTGACAGAAAATATTAAATGATGTCGAAACCGTCAGATTATTTTCTAAACCAATTTTTAATAACACTCGCGCTAATGGTTTATTGTTAAGACTTCTAGAATAGAGAGTGTTTAATTTTAAAATATCATATAATTCCATTAATGTTTTCAGTTATTTCGACTAAAAATGACAAAAGGTCTAGAGAAACATATAAACTAAAACAATATATATAATCAATTTAATTATGAAGCCATGCTTGCAAATATATATAGGTTGACAGCATAAACAAAACATTGCTTCAGGTCACTAAATGAAATCATCCAGGAGACCGGTTTCCTTTTCATAAGAAAACCATCAATTTCTCTCAGATTTTCCGCAAATTAGATTCGAACTGGGGCACATATAAATATAAGCTGGAATATGAAATTAAATAATCAATTAATATTCCCAGACTTCGCGGCATATTCTCGACAATACTTGAGGAGTGCCCTATAAAGACGAAACCGGTCTGCAAGATGATTTGCATTTGCCACATAAAGTAAGGTTTCATTTATCCTGAGAATATATATATATATATATATATATATATATATATATAAATTTAGTGGTCTAACTAACCGGAAGAAATGTTATTATAGTGAATTCATATGGCGAGATTAAAAAAGAATTTTTTCCAGTATAAGCTAAATATGGCTTTCTATAGTGTGGTGAATTCATCAAATAGACCACTTTCGCCATTATAGCGAACTTGTTAAGTACTTGCGGGATATTACCGCTTTTGGGGCTCGAAATGGAGCACATAGTCTCCGGAATCTACCATAAAAAACACCAGGCATGTTTGACCGCCCACACGGTGCAATTCACACTCATATAAAAAAACATTTTTATGGTTAACTTTCGCTTTACGCTGATATTTTTAGTACGCCTTTGTCCTGAAACGCTACCTAGCCACCCCATTTAGGTGGCATGCAATCTTTGGAATTGGTAGTTAATTTAAACTTTATGCAGGATTTTCAAAATATATATTTTGCCAGAATAAAACAGACATTACTTGATATGGCAGCGGTAATTTATCAATTAGTGCGGTTTGTTCATATAAGAACCTGGTCTTGTTCCAGTCAGAATTAACCGCGGTCAGAGTTCAAACTGAGGCAAATTCTTGAATTCAAACAATTGTGTCCCATCTGGTGTGTACGAATTTCAGTTTATAATGAAAACATCATCTATCATTAAAAATCCTGCAATAATAAGTGTGTTTATTAACATTAACCAGATTGATTTAGGAAGACGAATCGGGGTTGGTTTGTTTGAATTTTAGGTTGAAGTTCATGTTATCAAACTTCACTTAAACATTATTTCCCCAGATTGCGATATGAATGGTCAATTAATATTATTAAGTCGTCGAACAACATAGCAAAACTAACGCCAGCAGTACGCACTGATGCGTTTCAACCGTCCATGATCATCATCAGAGTACGACGGCAAACTGACTAGCGAGGATCAAACTTAATTTCGTAGATATGGAAAGAAAAATTAGATACGCGTCTCTCACCTCTAGTAATCTCGCATATATTGTACTTGACTGGAAATGTCAGCCGCACAATTTCTATGCAGTCACGAACATTGACTAATTGCCGCTGTTTCCAAAAATTAATATATAGGCAATAGAATTAAACAATAACTGATTGCGCGGGTGGTGGTAACAATTCTTGAAATTAAAAAAAGGTGCTACTGGCGGTAATTTTGCTATGTTGCTTTACGACTGGTTAAATACAATGGGATCGGTGTTTACCTCTAGCTCGAAAACTTGATATATAATTGTTCCAAACACTCGCGCAATCAGTTATTGTTTAATTGTATTGCCTATATATTTATATGTGGCAAAATCTGCAAACAGTTAATGTTCGTGGCTTTATAGAATTTGTGCAGCCGAAATTTCCAGCTACGTACAATGTATGCGACAATACTAGAGGTGAGAGCGGCATATCTAATTTTTATTTCTATATATATATATATATATATATATATATATATATATATATATATATATAGATAGAGTGGAGCATTGTTACGGTAACCAAACTCCGTAAATCTAGGTACTGCGATGCGTGCCACGACCTCAAACGTTTCTGACCTGTACTTGACGGATTTACAATAATGCCGAAAACGTTCAGCTTTATGATCAACCTTTGCAACATAAACTGATTTTGCACATAATAAATAAATTGGTTTATGAATTAGAAAAACGCATATTTAAACTGATTATGTAGCATAATTAAATAAGATTTTCGTTAATTTCCATTTTGTATACAGATTATTTTGAAAATATAGGGCATTTTACTGGTAGCGCAGGTGATGAAGAGAAATTTTTTCAAAATACCGCAATTAAGATCAATTTAACTGCAAATAATCGTGTATTAAATAGTTCTAAAATATTACTCAATAAAAACCAGCTGGAAATGCGGATTGAGAAATATCCAATAAGTAAGATAATGATAGCAACATCCCTCTCAGACAAAAATAAGGTTAAACTTCAATTAGACATAATAACAACAATGATAATACGCAAAGAGGCAAACTAAAAAAATGAAATTAAGAAGAAAAAAGTCACATAAAAGAGATAATAGCAAAGCGTGTGATAAAATTAGTAGCAGACAAAAGAGGTGCGATGAATTTGAATATTTAATCTGATTATAATGGATAGATTTATGCACTACTATATAATATAGAGGTATACGATGAAATACATAAAGGTCTTAAAGATAATATAAATTATTGATCAATAATATTATTGCTAAGGGGTGAATTAGATCAAGTACATGATAGCAGTCTCATACAATAAATTACTGTTTTACCAAATGTGTTTAGATTAATAAAAGTGCAGAAACCAGGTGACCTTTTGAGAATTGTTGTTAATGTCCAAGACTCTCAAACATATGAAATATGTATGTTTCTCTGTCATAGAAAAGGAAAATCTTTGTACATATTAGAACCTACTATGATGAATTCATATAATTTGGTTGAGATTGTTGATGTATGTGAATTAAATTAATGTAATAGATTGGCGAACTTAGATGTGTTGCAAATGTAAATCAGTATACCGATACTAAATACACAGGACAATTATCATCGTATCTTGGTTGATCACCTGGTTATAATAGAAGTAAGAAAAATGACAATGATATATGTTACGGAGACGATGAAAATTTGTCTTTTTTTAGTTATTTTACAATTAGAAAGCAATTTTTTAAGCAAATTAGAAGTGTTCCAATGCGACAAATATTGTCTTTTCAACACCAAATAACTTTATGCATTAAATATAGATAAGCATCTTGGATATGACAAACCGAATCCCGAATTGTGTGTACGATTCTTGGATGACATATTAGTTTTATGGATTATGGAGAGGATAAACTGATTAATTTCCAAAAATTAGCTAATCCAGTGAGCGAACTAAAATTTACGATTGAAAATGAGTCATGTGGTTTGAAATAGCAGAAAGTAAAATGAACGAAAATGCAATTATAGTTAAAATTGAACCATAAATCCTAAGGTGGACAGAGGTCTATTCCATAAGGACAGATTGAAGACGGTTAGTTGAAAAATGATATTAAAAACGATGCCCAATAGGATCCAGTTTAATCAAAAGCCTGAAAAATTGAGTAAGTAAGTAATTATGTAAGTAAGTAAGTATGTAAGTGAGTAAGTAAGTAAGTAAGTAAGTAAGTAAGTAAGTAAGTAAGTGAGTAAGAAAGTTAGTTGGTAAGTCGGTGAGTAAGTAAGCAAGTGGGTATGTATGAATGTAAGGCTGCATGTATGTATGTATGTACATATGTATGCTTGTATGCATGTATGTATGGATTTATGTATTTATTTATATGGGTATTTATGTATGTATGTATGTATGTATGTATTTATGTATATATGTATGTATGTATGTATGTATGTATGTATGTATGTATGTATGTATGTATGTATGTATGTATGTATGTATGTATGTATGTATGTATGTATGTATGTATGTATGTATGTATGTATGTATGTATGTATGTATGTATGTATGTATGTATGTATGTATGTATGTATGTATGTATGTATGTATGTATGTATGTATGTATGTATGTATGTATGTATGTATGTATGTATGTATGTATGTATGTATGTATGTATGTATGTATGTATGTATGTATGTATGTATGTATGTATGTATGTATGTATGTATGTATGTATGTATGTATGTATGTATGTATGTATGTATGTATGTATGTATGTATGTATGTATGTATGTATGTATGTATGTATGTATGTATGTATGTATGTATGTATGTATGTATGTATGTATGTATGTATGTATGTATGTATGTATGTATGTATGTATGTATGTATGTATGTATGTATGTATGTATGTATGTATGTATGTATGTATGTATGTATGTATGTATGTATGTATGTATGTATGTATGTATGTATGTATGTATGTATGTATGTGTATGTATGTGTGTATGTATGTATGTATGTATGTATGTATGTATGTATGTATGTATGTATGTATGTATGTATGTATGTATGTATGTATGTATGTATGTATGTATGTATGTATGTATGTATGTATGCATGTATGCATGTATGTATGTATGTATGTATGTATGTAATGTAATGTATGTATGTATGTATGTATGT
>JAQBSW010014189.1:0-12141 GCA_029291075.1 Eudiplozoon nipponicum
TCAATAAGGCCGAAAACGGCCTACTGGATTAATTGCACTTGCTCCCTGATGCAATCTTGAGTTTATACAAACAAGAATTTGCATAGAGTATCTTATGTCTTTTAAATATATGCTTATATATGATCAATGTGAATTTATCCTTGCATTACAGAACAAATGAATCTCATCTACGAGCACATTTGTAATCAAAATTTGTGAAGCCTGGAATTAAAACCGATGCTATTTTATTTTGAGCCTCGCTATTTATATCTTACACTAACGCAAATGTGCATAACATGAAATTTTATTTTTTATGCTACATTATGTTTGTTATTCATAAGAAATTAAAGTTGGATCTATGTAGATTTCGCTTTTTCTTTAAGTTCTATCTAGCCAACTCAGAATTGTTATTTTAAGACAACAAATGTCTCTTGTCTGCCTGTATCAGTGGCTACACGTAGATGAAACGTTTATTGTAAAATTTGCTAACATTTTTTGAAAATCATGAGAACAACATCAGATAAAAATTCCGTCTTCCTCTAATCGTTTTTTTGACTTTTACTGCATCTGTTCTAAATTTAAAAAAGCTTACATTTATGCTAAGTCAGGAAACACCGGTTAACTGTAAATTTGTAAAGCAAAATCTTGATAGAACGATGGAAACCGTTGCCATTTCAAATAACCTATCAGTCTGAATCTGTACACAAAGTTAAAAGTAGAGGCTGCGATACACCAGAGCATCATGTTTGACAATTTCCATTTGTTCATAACAAATTGTTTAGTCATTATGGAGCCAAGTTATGCCTTATATATAAGATAAAGTAATAAACAAAAAGTTTGCCTTTTCTTTGTTTGTACTTATTTCAATGCTCATTCTCGTGCGTATTTTGTGTCTTTACACATAAACAATAATAAACGAGACCTTGTTTTTGGTCTTATTTGGAATTTTATTCAGTTGAAATTAATTATTGGGTGGTTAAACAAATGCTTGTTTATTCTGTAACTATAAAGCTCTGTTTTTTCTCGACCATATAGTAAAAGAAGTTAACAGTATATTAGCATTCATGTGCCTGCTCAGGTACGGAGGTGTAACTTACATTTGTTGCCAAACATCTAAACATTATTGCAGTTTAAAATATGGCTTTCAGACAGCTGACGCAATTTCTAGCAAAGATATCATTTAAATGCAGATTACATTCAATCGTATTTATAGTGAATGCGGTTTTTCGTAATAAGCTTTTATCTGTTTGTTGTGAGCCACACCTCTAAATAGTAGCAAGAGTTTCATATAATTAAACAATCATTAGTTGCGCGGATGGTGATAACAACTATTGAATTCAAGGTCACCATCCCAATATATGCATACGTTTGTCCATATGAACGCAGAAATTTTCAGTGTTGAGAACGGAATTCATTCAGTAGACCAACTTCGTCCTTGTTGCAAAATCTTCACGCACTGTCCAGAATATTCCGCAAACAAGGCTTACACCTGAACACGTCTACTTCGGAATCTGTTGAGCCACTCTGTCGCATTCGACACACCATTTTCAGTTATATGCCAGATGGAGCCAACAAGCATCTCAACCGATCACGTTCGAGTCCTTTCCGCGGAGAGTTCTGGACAGTATGTGAAGAGATTCCAGGTAGGTTCAGGCTGGTCTACGGGATGAATTGACTTTTCTTCTTTATACAATACTTAGTTTATAATAAAAAAAAATACATTCATATAATTGGACTGGTGCTTATATTATGATCACAACCTTGACTTCAATAAGTGAGTTTTATATCGCAGTACATAAGATATCAAATGAAGTCAAAGTAAATATCAGTCTTTTATTTTGCAGGATTTCCACGACCAAAGTGTTTTTCACTAAACCAACTTTTACGTCTACAAACAACATTTTTAAAGTGATAAACGATAACAATGTTGTTTAGCGAAATTTAAAATTTAATTTTAATATGTGGACTGGATTGTATCTTTAAAAGCATGATTTATTACATTGAAATGTAGATTGACGAGAAAATATACATCTAACTTACCTGTTTTTTACGGATTTGGAATTGAATAATTCCATTCTAAATTAGCTATTTACCACAAAAGAAGCTTAAATATTTAGTTTGCCATTTGGTGCTAAATGATAAAATAAACGACTGGATGAAAAGTGTTGCCTCACGAAATGACAACAGCTGCTAGACACCTAGGCGTATTTTACTTTTTCCGTGTTACAAATGAACACCAAATTGCATTCGACCATTTTGTTGCCGTCATCATTCAATTATCCCTATATGCAGTATTTTATGCCGCCCAATATCATCGATTTTCCCCAAGAATCGCATTGTTAAAAAATTTTTGTGAACTTTGTCACAACTTCCTGACTTCCCCTCAATTTATTCAGATGCGATATAAAATGATCAAGGAACTGATTAAATTAGAATTAACTAGGAGAATCACCCAGTTTACAGATATTGAGAACATGCCATATATATATATATATATCATATATATGCATATATATATATATATATATATTTCTAATTAAGAAGAAAAAACACATTAATAACAAAGTGGATAATGACAATTTATTTCGAGATTACTAAACTTTGCTCTACATTCTTACATTTATATAAATTCTGGGTTTTCATTTGATTACGTGGGTGGCAACAAATCTGACTCGGTTTTACTTCTATTTCTTGTTTTGGCAGATTGGTAAGTTTTTATGCGTTTGTGTCTGTGTGTGTACCTGTTTCTATGGAAACATCATTCTCGCTGTATTGCAAAGTGATGTCTGAGATCTGGTCATTATTGTTTTTGATGGCTTGAAAATTAACCATTTGTGCGCATTTTTCGCTGTTACATGTACGAGTGCTATTTTTCCGAGTGTAGTCTTTCGTTTCCACTGGTTGCGCAATTTTGTTTTCTTCACTTGGTAACAGCGCAAGTGCGGGTTGCAGTGTTGAACGCTCTTATTGTTTGGAAATTTATGTCACCGTACGTTCATCTGTTTTTTCTTCTTCAGTTTGTTGTCAATCCGATTGAATGTGTGTTGATTCTAGTCGAGGGCGTGTTCGGTCTTGCCTGGATAATAGTTAATTTTTGTTTGTATTTTGTTATTCGTGGCTAGTCGATTAGAATATCATGTTGATGAAACTTTTGAATATTTAGGCCAGGTGTTTGTTGTTTTATATAAACAATAAACAATAAACAATATTTTTCTGATTTTGCTTTATGTAGAGATCGAAATTTGCAATCAAATTGACTGGGTGTCCAGTTTTCCAATATATATGATCGAAATAGCTGGTTTCTGGTTGCCTTAGCATATATATATATATATATATATATATATATATATATAACTCTGATTGTCGATAATGCATTCGACTTGAAGGAACTGAATTCACGCATTTTTATGGTATCCTGACTAGAAAAATAGGAGTTCTTTTCTTAATTGGCCAGAGGACAGTTCGTGTCATCAAATTTCTATAATTTTGTGACTCGCCTATACTCCTACAAAGCGAGTTATTTAGCAAATTGTTTTGCTCATTCATCGTCTGCAAGGCTGCTTTCTCAATTCAAAATCCTATTTTTACAAGAGACTTCACGGAGGTATGCAGCAACAAATCTACTCTTCCTATGCCTATACTTATTCATGGATGCTTTTCAAGAGTGTCGTCCATGAAATATATGCATGAGCACTGAAAGTACACGACCGATTGAAAACCTCTTGTGTCTTTAGTTCTCGCATACTCTAGTGAATATTGAGATAATCGGTGTGTTAATTATCCCATGCTTAGCAATTCCATGAAAAACATCACAGTGTTGCATATGTATGATTTTAATTCTAACTCAGAATTCGAAAAGCTTATAGTGATATTTAGGTTCCATAAATATAATATAGAATTTGGACAAGAACCTCATTCTGTCAAATATGCGAAAAACTATAAGTAATGGTAGAATCTATTTCGCTAATAAACAATATAATAATTATCTTCAACAGGCAATGGAGACTTAGTGTTGGTACGAAATTTCGGTATTTAAAAAATTCTAGGTAATGTTTGCGAGCTTGGTATTTCGTAAACCATTGAGTTGATACCTTTTATTGATTCGGCATATAGTATATATATATATATATATATATATATATATATATTGAGTGGGCTTTGAAGTCGAATCATCGAGGACGACATACGAATTTAATTCCATTTCTGCTTCTATGCTCATCCGTTTAGGAGATCGTATCATCCAACTGTTCCGAATTCCTCGCCGAAATATATAGTGGGTATGTGCAATAATACCAGCTTCTATTGATCTATCGCTAGTAAGGACGAAAAACAGGTGTACATGATAATATGACTTCCAATTAAGCTGAATATAGTAAATACTTCTGGTTTTATTAGAAATTTTTTTACTTGTTTCGCCACACAATTAACAGTTGGTAGCAATGATGTAGTAATCATAAAACATTTATGTCATAAGTTACAACACAAAATAACCGCATGATAACCGTTTCTCTTCTTAAGCAATAACAGAAAAATGAACAGATCTTGGTTTTTAGAATTATATAATGTGTAACTAGTATTATTATTAATATTAATATTAATAATAAAATTAATACTATTACAATAACTTATAAAAATTACTATTAAAAGTAATACAACAACTACTACTAATAATAATACAATTTTATTATTATTATTATTATTATTATTATTATTATTATTATTATTATTATTATTATCATTATTATTATTATTGCTATTTTTATTATTGTTTTTTTAATTCTTCTAGAGAGGACGTACTGCAGTACAGATACATAGCGGATTGAATGCCCGGTTGACAATGATTACCTGTTCAGTTATCCTTTTTGGTTGAACTTGGAATATATGAATCTAATTGGATCTGCTTTTATCTTTGTTGTTATTTGATTGCCTATGCGGTCATTGGCGGTTTAAACTGTCTAATTATATATTCTGCTAAACCACTTAACTAATGTACTGTATTTTGCATCACTTTAGACCACCAAAAGTATTAGCGTTATAAATTTTAACTAGGTCTTCCTATTTGGACTTTCGACTAATAGTACCTTGAGCATATACATTTACTTAATTATGTCTTCAACAATTTGTTCATTCAGAATGGCGTGTAAAGAAGGTGAGATGGAGAGAGAACTCAGCGTCGCGACTTTTAAGTTGTGTCTTAAATGTGAACTTTTGGTTTGCATGCCCAAATTATATGTGTGCTCTTTAATCAATACACAGTTTGCTGGGTTTTATTGTGAGCAATAACTAAACCAAGAGACGCTATAAGCCACAGTATCTTTTATTGAGACTTCAGGTCTAAGGGATGCCATATAGGCTCCACTTCATGGAAATGTAAACCAAAAAACATTAGATAGTACATAACTTAATATTGTGTAAATCGTGCGGCAGGGTGACAGTAGTTTTAGAAACAAACTTCGAAGTGGACGAGTCCAGGTTCGAGCGCTTTCCGCGGCAAATTCTGGACAGTACGGGATTAGTTCTCAACAAAAATGAAATCAGTCTACTAGATGAATTGCGAACCTAGTAACAAATTAGTTCAGTTGTGACCAGAAGGATAAACCAAAGACAGCATGAACGGAAAGTAAAATCTCATGCATATTCGTTTCGTGCTTACTGGCGATTCATCAGTAGGAGCCGGTATTACGCCCTTTAACCACTATCTTTCTAGGTGAGGAATGAGGGATAATAGAACGATACAATCTCCTAGACGAATGAGTAAAACTGCAGTAGATTAGCTAACATCTTATCGTCTCGACAATGCGACGTCAACGCTAATTCACAGTATAATATATATATATATATATATATATATATATATATATATATATATACCGTGTCTGTAATGGATTACTATGGCTATTGTGCCAGTAACCAATACCAACATTTTAGTACCGAAAATGTACATGGTACTAACACCGGCTTTTACAGATGAGTCGCACGTAAGCACGAAACTAATGTGCATGAGACTATACTTTCTGTTCATGCTGTCTTTGGTTTATCCTTCTGGTTATAATTGAACTAATTTTTACTAGGTTCGCAGCAGCTAATACATACTTGCATATATATTAGCTCTGCGCAACAAACAGTATTTAACTACTAGATGAATCGCCTTTTATGCACAATATGATGTACATTTTATAGTGACGTAAAGGGTCAGGTGTTTATATGAAGACTGAAACCTTGATTTAAAGAATATATTTTATTACTTTCCTCAAATCATATTAGTGAAGCCGTTACCTGTTTTTAATAACTTCTTCTAGGGTACCGTCGTTATAGCCAGATTTGATTAACTTTACTATTTGACTAATGTAAAATATCATACCATGAAAACCGGTTGGCGATGGGATGATATCGCATTCGTATTATTTTTTTATTACTAATATTTTTAAAATTTTTATCATTACTAGTGGTAGTAATCGATTATTTGTGTACTCCGCATTATTACGTATATATTTCCGGTTCTATAAATATGCTACAAATCATCAATCCAGGAAGATACGTCAGCAGGACGTCAGAGGAGTTAGCATAACGAAAAGCTGCCGGATAGAAGTGGTCAAAGCAAAATACAATCACGCAATATAAACTTGCCCTGAAGCTTAAAAAACATTAACCAGAAAGTATACATACCTGGAATTTTCACTTGTTGCTAAGTTCATTTTTCTTCCGACAGTACTGCTGGCAAAGTTATGTTTATTCTAATATTGCGTGATTTTAATACAACGGTGGCGGGATGTGCTTGCTGAAGATACATGTTTCTTCGACTTGTTAATAAAAACGTCTACTGTTATATTTTGTTATGTAACTATCATCCACATAATACGCACTGGTGCTGAAAACAATTTCTAAACTCAAGTTTGCAAACTTGATATAAACACCAACCCCTTTATAACTAAACAGTTAAACAGCATAGAAAAAATACCGTCACACTCGCTTACTGATGCGTTTTAACCTTCCATGGCTATAATCAGATCTTGACGAAAAACTAAGAAACGAAGAACTATCTGCAATTAATTTATAAATTATGGAATATCAAATAAACGTCTCTCGCCTTTTGTAGCCTAACATAAATTTTACTTGAAATTATGTATTAGGTGTTGCGAACCTAGTAACAAATTAGTTCAGTTCTGACCAGAAGGATAAACCAAAGACAGCATGAACCGAAAGCATAATCTCATGCACATTCGTTTCGTGCTTACTGGCGACTCATCAGTAGGAGTCGGCATTACGCCCTTTAACCACTATATATTTGGGTGAGAAATGTGGGAAAATAGGACGATACAATCTCCTAGACGAATGAGTAAACCTGTAGTAGTGAAGCTAACATCATATAAAGTCTCGACAAAGCGAATTCAACGCTAACTCACTCTATGCAATATATATATACATACCGAGTCAGTAAAGGATACTAACACTATGGCTATTGTGTTAGTAACCGATAACAACATGTTACTAACACTATGGTTTCCGAGTCGGTACATAATACCAACCTGATGGATATCAATTTATGCTATAGTTCACCGAAATCGAGAATTACAACTATTTCTGAACACCTGTTACTCCAGTAAATCCATAAACTCTGGCCTTGGTCCATATCAGCTATCACATTTCGCGGTAAGCATGATATCATTCAATTCAATATATAACAGGTAAATACTAATTGTTGCGGCGAACTAGTATATATGCAAGTATGTATTAGGTGTTGCGAACCTAATAACAAATTAGTTCAGTTGTGACCAGAAGGATAAACCAAAGAGAGAATGAACGAAAAGTATAATCTCATGTGCACATTCGTTTCCTGCTTACTGGCGATGCATCAATTGAAGCCGGAATTATGCACTTTAACCTGCTTATATTTGGGTGAGGAATGTGGAATAATAAGACGGTACAATCTCTTAGATGAATGTTTAAGCAAGTAGTAGTGAAGCTATCATCAAATAAAGTCTCGACAAAGCGACTTCAACGCTAACTCACTCTACATATTTTACTTGACTGAAAATAGTGTTGCACAACTAATGTAGAGACACGATTATTAAATTTTTGCAGTTTCTTCAGAAAATCGGATACGTGGTTTTCACCACTAGTGGTCTCAGATACATTGTAATTGCCTGAGAATATTGATTGCACAATTGCTATGCATTCACGAGTATGACATTTTTCCAGCTTTCATGGAAATTCAGATATGCTGTTTCGACGGGAGCATGCACAAAGTTCATGTTCATGACTGCGTAGAAATTGTGCAGCCGATATTTCAGGCCATGTATAGTTTATGCTAGGAAACTAGAGGCAAGAGACGCATATAACATTTTCCGTAATTTATTTACGCAGTACGGTTTGATTATCGCTATTTAGTTTGCCGTACTGCCTTGATGATGCTCATGGAAGGTCATACGCGTTATTAGGTGTGACTGACGTAGGTCTTCTAGGTTTTCCAATTTGTCGGATACAAAGGGATTTGTGTTTATCTCTTGCTTGCAAACTGGAATTAAGTAACTTAACACCGGTTCTTGTTTTTTATAAGTAGAAATTCCTTATACAGTTATAACATTGTTTACTACAGATTATTTATGAATGAGTTGTACAAACTAAGCGTTCTTGTGGTTCTGTATTTATAATTTGTTCAGCTAATACTGGCTTTGCGGATTGGGCTGTATTTTAAAAAGATGAACAACTGGTAAGTCAGCAAATCGTTTAAATAGCTTAAATAAATATGTTATGCAGCTAAAGAATTAGTTATTACTGCCATGGAGATAACGATTCCTTAAATGAAGCTTGCAAATCTAACTTGAAAATCTTGACTAAATATGCTTGAAACGAAACAAGCTGCGCTACAGGAAATAGATTAATTATCTGGCCCTGGTTTTTCCCAACAAGGTGATTTCGTCCGCAGTCTTCAGTTTTGCTCCGAATATTTCGGCTACCGATTTTGGAAACCTTTCAACGGAAAGCACATCAAGCAGATAATTTTTTAAAATATCAAGTAAATTGGTAAATTTAGTTTTATTTATGCATACTTTTACATCTATTAATCATAACTGTCTTTTCACTAAATATGTCAAGTATGTGTGTATGTGTATGTGTCTGTATGCGAACACATATCGAAATGAAATTAAAGTGATCTAATAAAACCTACTGGCGATTCAGTAGATAAGCTTACACCATGCGTGTGTGTGTGTGTGTGTGTGTGTGTGTGATTGCGTTTGTTTTGGGTTGAAATGAAATCAGTTAGTGAACGCGTACACTCATAAAAATGAAAAATTAATTTCACTTGGATGGGAGTACACGCGCAGTACGTGATTACTTTGATAACTTGGGATAAATGCTTGGACAATGTCAGATAGCTTGACATTTATCACTACTGTCAAGAGGTAAAGTTCACCTCAATGATTAATTATATTATTCTAAATGATAATGTTAAATCAACTTCGAATCTAAGTATACGCATATCTGGTGAAAATGCGTGAAGTTTGCATCGCAAGTTTTGCTTTCTATCACCACAGCTTGCTCTATCTATTTGAATTAGATTATTTAGCTACGTATAATATTACTTAGTAAGTTGTTTGGCAGCAAAATTAAACAGAGCGTTCTATAATACAGGACTGTATATTTTTATCTTACTGTATGTTTAACTGCAGAAGTCAACAATGCAGCTATGACTCGCTACAAAATTATACGATGAATGTGCAAAAAATATTTTTAAGCGAAATTTTCTCGCACAAATAGGGTATCAACAATTAAACAATTATTGACTGCGCGGGTAAGATGAACAATTCTTAAGCTAAAATTTGTGAGCTTGAAGCAAATCCCAATACCATTGTGTTTAACTAATCGTCGAATAACATAACAAAACTATTGCCAGTCGCACTCACAGACGAGTTTCGATTTTCCATGGTCATCCTCAGAGTACAACGGCAAACTGACTAGCGAGACTGCTAGAGGTGAGACTCGCATATCTAATTTTGCTTTCCGTGTATATGCAATGCGGTTTGGTCCTCGCTAGTCAGTTTGTCGTCGTACTCTGATGATGATCATTATGGAAGGTCGAAACGCGTCAGTGCGTTGCGGCAGGCGGTAGTTTTGTTATGTTGTTCGACGACTGGTTAACTACAATGGGATTGGTGTTTACTTCAAGCTCGCAAAATTGATTTTAAGTATTCTTATCACCACCCGTGTAATCAATGATCGTTTTTTTTATTTCGAAAACTGCAGAAAGTTAGTTTTCGTTATCCTTTCGCCATTTTCTTGTGCAGGACAATCAATAGGAGTCGTAGGTCGGTAAAATCTTGAATGCTTCGCATTTCCATGTGCACCGATTTTTGGCCTTGAATGATGGTTTCTCAACTGTTCCTTCATTTTGAAGCCCTCCATCAGCTGCTTATCTGAAAGTGACGTTGGAACCCGATTTTCCGAATATTCGGGACTTTATTTCCAGTCCCACCTTCAGTGTTGACACACTACCCACAGGAAAAAACAACTCATATTCTGTATAAATTTGTTTTCATTTAAATATCTGTGTCCAAACAATAAAAATATCTATGAATATATAAAATTGCAAGTGAGCAACAAGGTGGGCTCCTACCTCCTACGGAGCACCTTGGTTGTATAATATATTGTCAATATTATTTTTTTAAATTTTATTATTTACTTATTTATATTTATTTATACCCACATCTTATGCATAAATACCTATTTATACATACGTCTACACACTATATCATATACAAATAAAGATAATCATACAAACACCCATGTTGGTTATTCCCCATCTTTTACAAATGCAAATCTATCCAACACACATATATATATATATATATGTGTATATATATATATGTGTATATATACGGATGTATATATAATATATAATATGAACATCATATAGACAACCATGTGAGTCACTCAATGGATAAATTATTTCAGTCAAAACACATTTGTTAATATTTAAATATTTATTTATATATATATATATATATATATAAGTTTGTGTGTATATCTATAAGGGAAACAATGAGTTCTTTGAACTTCAAGCACCTACTCTTGACCCTGAGTATAAAGTATATATACTAGACATATTACATACAAACAGTAAATATATATTATGTTTATCTGAATCAATATAGAAGGAACCATGTGAATTCTCTTCACGTCCTATAAATGAATCTAAATTCTCATCTACATATATGTTGTTAATATCTAAATAAGCATTTAAACGATCATTGGAGTTCAAACCACATCATTTATGAATATATACAATCTTTTATTTATATGTCTCTGCATAATATATATATATCGATTATGCATATTTCGATAAACATATAAACAACCATGTGAGTTTCTTTCACATCTTATATACATCGATAATATTCATCGATATATATTTACGTGTACCCGCCATGTATAAACTTCATATCTAAATAAACGTGTAGCAAACCATATGAGTTTCTTTAACATATTACATAAATCAATAATATTCATCAATATATATTTACGTTTACCCGCCATATATTAAATTCATATCTAGATAAACGTGTAGACAACCATGTGATGTCTTCCCATACATTATTTAAATATTTACATATTGATCCATAAATAAATTTATATGTATGTCTACATATATATATATATATATATATATATATATATATATATATATATATATATATATATATATGTGTGACCTCATCAAAAATGAGTTTTTGACTTCCCTATAGACACCAATGACATCAAAGACCTCATATTAGCATGTACTAAAAACGTGCAATTTACATTCGAAGGGATATACTACCGTCAGATCAATGGTGTAGCTATGGGAAGTTGCATCGCACCCCTCCTGGCAGATGTATACATGTATCACCTGGAAAAAACGAACCTAAAAGGTATAATTGACCAGTGCACACTCTACAAAAGGTATGTAGATGATATCTTGTTGTTCATCTCAGAGGAAGCAGACCCTTCCGAAATCCTCAAACAAGCAAATGGAGTCGATCCAGACATCAAATTCACTCTCGAGGTAGAGAAAGACGACAGTTTCCCATTCCTTGACATCAAACTCACTCGAGAAGCAAACGGAGATTTGACACTGGCCATACACAGAAAATCTAACTTTCACCGGACAATACATTCATTACA
>JAQBSW010014190.1:0-12141 GCA_029291075.1 Eudiplozoon nipponicum
AGTACTGGCCAGAATTTGCCGCGGACGTGCCCAGGTTCGTATCCTGTCCGCGGCAAATTCTGGCCAGTACTTGATGAGTTCCCAATAAGGACGAAACCGGTCTACTGGATGAATTGCCTTTTCTACACTATACAATTCTTAGTTTATACTGACATATGAAAGTAATTAATGGGTCAGGTGTTTATATCAAGACCGGAACCTTGATTATAATAATTGTTATCACCATCCGCGCAACCAATGTTCGTTTAATAACGAATTAGTTCAAATATGACCAGAAGGATAAACCAAAGACAGCATGAACAGAAAGTATAATCTCGTGCACATTCGTTTATTGATTATTGGCGACTCATCAGTGCCGCCAATTTTCCCACATTCCTCACCCAAATATACAGTTGGTAAATGGCGTAATACCGGCTCCAACTGATGAGTTGCCAGTAAGCACGAAATGAATGTTCACCTGAGATTAAACGATATGTTCATGCTGTTTTTGGTTTATCCTTCTGATCATATTTTAACTAATTTATTAATAGGTGCGCAAAATCTGCTACACAGATATAAATAAATATATATATATATATATATATATATATATATACAGAGAAAAATTGTAGATTAAGGGAATAACCAATCATTTGATAGCTTCACCTCCAGTTCGAGCTCAATTCCTGAACATGCTACTTCTGCTTGCTTAAATCAGGCTATCTCGTTTGGGAATTGTCTTAAATTCAATAACATTAATGATTTGTGCACATACGAAGCTTTATGGATAAACAAATTGCAGCCTGATTTATGCAAGCAGAAAAAACATGTTCTGGTAGTGAGCTCGAAAAGGAGGTGAAGCCATCAATTGATTGGTTGTTCCATCAATTCACACCCTCAACGTTTGCATTTTCAGTTTTGTTTTGCTTTCAACTATATAAAAAAATATATAAATAGATGTTAAAAGAAGAAAATGAGAAAGAAATTTTTCAGGTACCTGATAAAATTCCTCTTAATTTTAGCACAGGGAAATGATATTATAAATGTTCGCATTCCCAATGAATAGTTAATTTTTTGTGCGATTACTAATAACATTTTTTAAAGTGAAGTGCGCAAACGTGATTTAAAGAAATGTTTTAACGAGTTGCCATAAGTAGAAATCGGAATCACCCATAATCATTAATATTTTTATTATTTTGTTATAAATAGTCAACAATTTTCAACTTATGGCAATCAATAAAATTTTTCTTATTAACGACGTATTTTAGTCTAAGTTATGATCTAATTTGAAATAATAGGCCGTAGTATATTCAGTAGTTTAAAATCGGCGTAATCAGATAATAAATAGCGTATGATTTTCAAGCAAGCAAATACTGAATGTAACCCGTCGGCAAACAACATAGCAAAACTACCGAAAGTTGCAAGCACTGACGATTTTCAAACTTTCATGATCATCATTGGAGTACGACAGCAAACTGGCTAGCGAGGATCAAACCGCAATATAAATATATGGAAAGCAAATTTAGATATGCGGCTCTCACCTCTATTAGTCTCGCATACATTTTACTTGAGAGTAAATGTCCACTGCACAGTTTATATGCAGTCAGGAACATTAACTGTTCGCAGCTTTCGCCACATATACATAAATAGTTAATACAATTAACCAATCAATGGTTTCGCGGGTGGTGGCATTAATTATTTAAATCAAGTTTGCGAGCTTGAAGTAAACACCAATTCCATTGTATTTAACAAGCCTTCGAACAAAGTAGCAAAACTACCGCTAGTCGAATACATTGACGCTTTCCGAACTTCCGTGATCATCAGCAGAGTACGACGACACAATAATTAGCGAGAATGAAACTCAAATGCATACTTATGGAAAGCAAAACTGTATATGCGGCTCTCGTTTTTACTAGTCTCGAGTTCATCGTACTTGACATTCAATGTCGAATGAACAATTGCTTTGTAATCACGAGCATTAAACTTTTGCAGCTTTTTCCTGATAAATAAATAGGTAATACAATTCGTTAATCGATGATAGCGCGGTTGGTGGTAACAATTATTTACATCCAATTTGCGAGTTTGAAGCAAACACCAATCCCATTGTATTTAACCAGTCGTCGTACAACATAACAAAACTACCGCCAGTCGCAACGCACTGACGCTTTTCGACCTTCCATGACCATCATCAGAGTAAAACGGAAAACTAACTAGCGAAGATCAAATCGCATTGCAAATATATGGAGAGCAAAATAAGATATGCGGCTCTCATCACTAGCAGTCTCACAAACATTGTACATGACTTGAAATTTCGGCTGCACTATTTCGTTGCGGTCACGAACAGTAACTATTTGCAGCTTTCGCCACATATGTCTAGTTAATAGAGTTACTGGAGTAACAGGTGTTCAAAAACAGTTGTAATTCTAAATTTCGGTAAACTAAAGCATACAGTGATATCCATCATGTTGGTAACGTGCATCGACTCGGCAACCATAGTGATAGTACCATGTACCATTTCAGTACTGTAATTTTGGTATCGGTTACTGATACAATAGCCATAGTGTTAGTATCCTTTCAGACTCGGTATATATATTATATAGAGTGAGTTAGCGTGGAAGTCGCATTTTCGAGACTTTATATAATGTTTGCTTCATTACTGCAGGTTTACACATTCGTCTAGGAGATTTGACTATCCTGTTATCCCACATTCCTCACCAAAATATATAGTGGGTAAAGAGCGTAATAATGGCTCCTATAGATTAGCAACCAGTAAGCACTAAACGAATGTGCACTAGATTATAATTTCTGTTCATGCTATCTTTGTTTTATCCTTCTGGTCATATTTTAAATAATAGGTGAGCAACATCTATTACACAATTGCATATATATTAGTTTTCCGCTAGAAACAGGGTCTAACCTGTATGATAGCTTACTAATCTACTCCTAATCATTGGACGTGCGATAGAATATTGCTTGTGTTTCGTGTATTGACCATCGCTTTGAATAAAAATGATTCATTTTTATTTATGCATTTAACTGCGTCCGATGCCAAATTGTAACGTTTAACTAGGCTAAATTTATTGTACACAGTTTTTTCTTAAACTAACAATATTTTCTGACATATTTTGAGTTTTTCTATGGTCTAATTGATTTATTCGCTCTTTAAATTTTCATGTATGATTATTTATTATCTTGTACGTGGTTAGAATTATATGCTTTAAAAAAATTAATTTGATAATCTATTATTGGTCGACCTTTTTACCGCTTAAAAAATAAGCTTAAAATTCAGTTAACGCTATGGCTTTTACACTTCGTGCACATATTTTTTAAATTGACTTAGCTAGACGAAAATATTTCTTCCTATAAATTCCGTTAACATTATTTTAAAACTGTTCGCGCTTCGAACTGATAAGAAAATATGTGCCTTCCGTCTAAACAGGATTTGCTACTTTGTTGATTACACGGACATATTTATTTAATTAATAAAAATAACGAAGTTGTGTCTAGTATCAGGCCTCTATTTAAAATAATTTTTCAAACTTGGAATTAAAACCAATCCGATTTTATTTAGTCAAGCGTACAACATAGCCATATATATTGAATCCTTTCCAATTCCAGGCGCACCAATTTTGTTTGGCCTTGATTGATGGTTTCTCAACTGTCCCTTCACTCGGAAGCCATCCATCAGCTGCTTATCTGAATATGACTTTGGAACCATATTTTCCGAATTTTCGAGACCTTATTTCCAGTCCCATCTTCAGGGTTGACACCATACACACAGGAAAAAAGCAACTTGTGGAAAATGTAGTATCCTCATTTAAGACAGACTTATTTAAATTTATTTTAATCCCTAAAGTATTTTTTTTGTTTGCCCTAATATCAGGTCTTAATACCTATTTTCTTTTACCCATATGAATACATGAAAATGTCTACATCACCCTCCTCCCCATGCACAAAACAACCTGTACACAAATATGTGCACTCTAATTTAAAGTGCAATTTTTAGGATAAATATAAGCAAACCATCCATTATTACCATCAGAGCACCAAGGCAAAGATCTGACGAGAATAAATCCGCACTATGCAATATTGACATTAATAATCTGAAATGAATTTCCCACACATCTTTCGCATTAATTCTACTTGACAAAAATTTTCGGTTATATAGCTTCTATTCAGTCACGAGCCTAACTTTACGGCAAGAGTCGTCGCACTTAATTAAGTTATTCAAGCAAGCAATTAAAATTTATTTCAGTTATATACTGTTTAGTAGAACTAATTTATATATATATATATATATATATATATATATATATATATATATATATATATATATATATATATATTATGTATTATGGGGCTGCGCAACTAGTAACAAATTAGTTCAAATATGACCAGAAGGCTAAAACAAAGACAGCATGAACGGAAAGTATAATGATATTAGCACATTCGTTTCGTGCTTAATGATGACTTATTCGCAGGAGACGGTATTACGCCCTATACCCATAACATGTTTGACGGAATAATTTGGGATAATTAGACGGTAGAATCTCCTATACGAATATGTAAACCTACAGTAGCAGAGCTAACTCCATATAAAATCTACACTAATGCAGATTCAGCTGCAACTCACTATATAGAATATATATATATATATATATATATATATATATACATATATATATATATATATATATATATATATATATATACCAGTCTGTACAGGTACCAACTTACGTTGGCCATTGTTCCAGTACCCGATACCAACACTGCTTGCCGAATCGGTACATGGTACCAATTCAATTGATTTCAAGGTATGCTAATGTACACAAAAATTGAGAATGAACTACTCGAGTTAAACCCTAATTCTATATTACTGAACTATTGGTGCAGCCTAGCAAACAGCTTTCACTTATGCACGCTGACTCTAGGATAACATCACCAGGCGCTAATATCATTAATAAATATACGTGTTATTATTGTTATTACTATTAATATATATATATATATATATATATGGCAATATATATACATATCAGTAGAAACTAAGCATTGCATAAGGTAAAAAATGCAATTCGTACATAATGCCAGCTTTAACCTTACTCCTCCAAAATTTTTATCTAACAGAGCCCGAATCTGGGCACTTTCGCTTCGACGTCTGGGAATCTATCTAGTGCCTCACCTTGCCGCACGCCACATGAAGTTTTGAATTCCATACTAACTTATGTTTTTTGGTTAGTCTCTTTTTCTGACAATTATAAATTCATTAGAAGTGATTTTATTGCATACTCGCAAACCCGATTTAAATAAACGTTATCACCACCCGTGCAACAAATGCTTTTTCCATTATATAAATCTGCAAGGCAATACCATCTCCCCTCTAACATATTGTCAGTCCTAAAATGACAGATTGGTGTTGGCTATTTGTAAATTTAGGTTCATAGAGATGCCACTTAGGCTAAACTAAAACAAAATTTGGTATGAAACTGAAATTTGTTGGCGCACTGGAAAGAGTCACCGACTCTGAAGCGAATTTGATTCGCTTCGAGCCTCGTTTGTGGCAAAATTTTGCACAATACTAAAAAGATATTAATATGGATGAAATTGGTCTACTGCCTTATACTACGCTTAATTTCTATTCGTATATATATCACTCTGATTTAAATAATTCTTATCATCGCCCGCGCAATCCGAAAATATTTATTACTAATTTTTTGTACTAATTTATAATGAATAAATAATTTATTTTTATTTGTATTTCGCTCCGTCTATTTTAATAATTTTATTGGGAATATGAACTGAATAAAAATAATGTTTATATTGAAACATTCCACATCAATATGTACAAAAGATATATATATATATATATATATATATATATATATATATATATATATATATATTAATTAGACCAGAGTTTAAATTAGAGCAAACGTAACTAAACACATTTTTAACTGGTGCTATATTACGCTTCCTCATTTGTTAACATTATTTACTAATATATATTCTGTTTACCTTGCTTAATGTTGACTGCTTTTCTATCCAGACATAACTTCTTTTCTGGTTCATGTCTGCAGTAGTGCCAGTTTGTCTAAAATTCATATCGGGTAATAAATATTTTGTTTTTTTTACGAATAACTGTTCTACATGCATGTTCGTTAAATGCTACAGCATTAAAATATGTAGGCACATATAAATATAAAAATTATGCCATTATTGCCTTTTGGACGATAAGTACAAAACCTCTAATACGTCAGACATCATCAGTAGCTTTTCGCCATTCAAGCTCTACGCGACAGTCTACCGCAAAAGGAATTAACTCCTATTTAAACAAAGAAACTGCTGCAGCATTCACATTTCTCAATGATGGAGTTAGGCCTTAATTCTACCTTTTTCAGTTTTAGCCTGAATTGTATTCATAACGTGACATTTGTATGCATGCCTTGTGTTTTTCTAGTCTTCAGTTCGTTTTCGTTAGCTTCATTTCAGCGACAGTGCCATTGTAACCTTTCTGAACAATCCAAGTGCTTGTTAAACTCGCTTTCGTTTTCTTTCTGAATTAAGGCGTGATGAATGGGGCATGACCTGCTACATTCAGAAGAAGAATATAAAGTGTCCTTAACTGTTCCTCACGCATAATCCACTTGTACAAATTTGCTGTCGTTTGAAACATGACCTTCGAGTAGAACAGCATGCGAATACACACACACACAAATAAGAATAAAGCATTTTGTGTTCTCAGGAGTTAAAATTTAGAAGAATTAGTTTTAACAACGAAACTCATTTCTCAGACAATGGCCCATTGCATATTCGACACTCTTCTCGTTATGCGGAGACGCTATTATTAATACCCTCTACGGAAAGCTATGTTCTTGGCTAATTTAGTATTGTTATACACACCATTGTTAACGTGATCAGTACTCGCATTGAGAGACAACATTTCAATCGTTCCCTAACTGACTTGGAAATCAATTTTATATACTCTATCCGATGCCTAATAATTTATTTCAAAATTACTCAGATAAACAGCTAAATGTATTGCAACTTTCAATAAGGGGATTTCGCCCACTCCTGAATACTGACTTTTCTCACCACCAGTTAATATGTAAAAAAGTGATCTATTGAAGGAAGATAATTGTCAAATATACCTTGAGTTTCTTATGTTAACAATTGTTGCCAACCATAGTTTTCCTGAAATAAGAAAAAATAACTTTTACCATTGTCAAAGTTTACTGTCTTGTAATTTGTTTACAAATGAAATAAATATATAATTAAACGAACATTGGTTGCGCGGGTGGTGATAACAAATATTATAATCAAGGTTACGGTCCTGATAAAAACACCTGACCCATTTATTACTTACATATGTCATTATAAACAAAGAATTGTATAGTGTGGAAAAGGCAATTCATCCATAGACCGATTTCGTTCTTATTGGGAACTCATCATGTACTGGCCAGAATTTTCCGTGGACAGGGCTCGAACCTGGACACGTCTGCTTCGGAATCTGGTTCTCTACATATTTGTATCGGGTACTGACACAATAGCCATAGTATTGGTATCCTTTACAGACTCGGTCAATATATTATATAGAGCGAGTTAGCGTTGAAGTCGCATTGTCGAAGACTTTATATGATGTTAGCTTCACTAATGCAGGTCTTCACATTCATCTAGGAGATTGTACCGTCCTATTATCCAACATTCCTTATTCAAATATATAGTGGATAAAGGGCGTAATACCGGCTCCTACTGATGAGTCGCCAGTAAGCGCGAAACGAATGTGCGTGAGATTATACTTTCCGTTAATGCTGCCTTTGGTTTATCCTTCTGGTCACGACTGAACTAATTTGTTACTAGGTGCGCAACACCTAATACGCAATTGCATATAAGTTAGTTCTCCGCCACAAACAATATCTAACTGTTAAGGTGTCAGTCACAGTCAAGTGTTTTTTCTTGTCCTTTTCGTAATACTTCGATCATACTTACCGGATGTCTTCGTTACGATCCGCGCTCTTATTGTCACCAAATGTTAAATGCAACTGCACATATCCGCTCAGTGTCATGTCCTTTTTAGTTTCTAGTTTTTGGCAGTTGTTGAAAAAACGAAGAATCGACGCACCATAAGTTGCTGTGGCTCCATTTTTCTAGAAATCTATTTCATCGGGAGAGGTATAGATGGGAAAATGAACCATCATCACCTTGCGAATATTATTTACAAAAAACGACTCAAAGGCATTTATGGAGAGTGGATCATTGGTTATTTCAATTAACATCAAAGGTACAAACTAAAACTGATACGTCACTGTGCCAGATTTTGTTGTTAACTTTGGTATTTTATGTCTAAAAATGAGCCGATCGTGAAAAAGGTAGGCGTCAAGGATGGTTGAAATATTACCAAAAAGTAAAATAAGCCATTTGGCCGGATGTTTAAAAACTATTTCGCTGGAAAGTGAATATTTGAGAAAATCTTCATCAAAGTAAGTGCACTCAAGTTAATAATTGACTGAAGAATATATTACATGAAATATTTGATAAACCAATTATTTTTGCCATATTTTTTATTACATAGACAACATGAATAGGCTTTGCTAACTCGTAAAAATGATTCATGAGCGGTATAAACATTATTAGGATTCATTATCACATGTAGGTCTGAGTCATCTTTTATTCTTTAAATTTGCCGATTATCATAGGTTATAAATCAATTTTTTGTGTTGTGTGAATTGAACGACACTGCAATCCTATATATTTAATATCGGATACAATGTAAATTGAACACTGCATTCTCCCATAGAGTGTTGCCACTTGAAACTAACAACAGTTTCACCATGCTGTTATATTGGTAAACGAAAGTGGATTTATTTTTCCAAATTCGCTTGGATGCGCCGATAACCTCTGTTTTTCTCAGAAACAACCGCGAGACCTTTTTCCTATTAATTCGTAATCTCCTTCAGGTCTCAATGTAAAGCAATAGATTGCGTTCACATTAGTCGTTTGCGTTTTGATGATCGGAGTTCATCTACAACGCCATCGATGATCGGTTAAGTAAGCTTTATGCTATGGAATTTGTCTGTTAGTATTTTATTTAACGTGTAAATCCGACCGGAAGCACTGCCTACTGCCAATTATATGTTGTCTGACGCTGTGTTCTACAACACATGTAGTTGAACCAAAATCCTAATACGGACTAATTTCCGTCTACAATCTCACTGGCTATAAAACCAACAGCAGCGAATGATCCAATAATGCGGTAAATGACACAACAGATGAATCCAAACTGTTTTGTTCCTTGAAGATATTTCGACAGCATTTGGCGAATGCCACTTTAAGTTCACCCAGCATCACAAGTTTTTGAAAAACAAACTAATAAAGATGTATAGCTGGATTTTGTTTTATATATATATATATATATATATATATATATATATATATATATTAGTACCGATTAAATTGTCTAAATTAGAAAAGGAAATTCCTTCACTAGATCGGTTTTGTCAAATCACTATTACTTCACCAGGTCGCACGGCGTCCATTCTATAGTGACAGATTTTAATTCGACTAGTTGGAACTATATGTCGAAATTGATGCGAAATCGGCCCACCTGAATATAAAGCTAACCAAAACACAAAATATTGACTATCTAAAAATTGCATGTAATGTGAGGCAGAAGTGGCGTAATAGATAAAGTTACAGACTCTGTGGCAACTCTGCCCCGGTTTGAGCGTCGTTCTTTGTAAATTGTGAACTGTTATTGAAGAGTTATCAATAAGGACGAAATGGGTCTACTGGATGAATCTCTTTTGTTATCTTAGACGAGGCTGTTTACACAGAAATCTAATGTAAATTGAAAATCTGATTGCTATGTACAACGGCTTGCGAAATCGAATCCGTATTCGCTATCTCGGTAAAATTTAATTAAAGTGTTAAATGCAGGTTTGTGTTTACGTCCAGATTGGGTTAATTTCATTGCCACATAAATAGTAGCCGTTTTGTAATGCGGCAAATTTTCATCAAGGCATTACGCGAGTTGTAATCTTCCAACGTGCATAAACGATTATTTCTAAAATTCTCCCAATAAAATTTCTGTGCTAAATTTAGGCTAATAGCGACAGTAGATTGCAAGACATGTCCCTTGTTAAATTATTTATAAAGCGAGCAATTAATGCTGGCTCAGTGATTGTTAATTACCTATCGATGCTACATTTTTATCTTCATTTTTGCACATGTCTAATGATGATATATTTTTAATAATACTTTGAAATGCGTGAATTATGCCATTGCCACATTATGATCTTTATGCACATTACATAATGTCGAAATTACAATAGTGTAATGGCTTCATTTTTCTTTAGTTAAGAATGGTAGAACGAGAAGCTAATTCGTTAATCAATTCTGAATTAACAAATTAAAATAGTAAATATCACTCAGTTTATCATGTAAGCGTATGCATAATGAAAAATGAAAATAATATTAGCAATTAGAGGTTATTTTTACGAAAATCCATACACAGTGCATTGAAAGTATACTACTCACGTTAATACATTGTTGTAAATGTATTGGTGCGTTAAATCTACTTTTGTACGTGTATGTGTGTGCATTGTATGTTTTTTTATTATCAATGCCAGAGTAGGCATTGGTAAGTGATCGGGCAGACTAGCCTATCAGAATGTTTATACTCGGAAAATTTGTCGGCTATTGCTTTTCAATTTGAACAGCTAATGTACGCAAATGCGTCCGTGAATACGTGGACGCAAAGCATACACTGTGCGTATTTTTAAAATAAACGAACTCATTTAGAGCATTTTCTATTCGCTTCTTTTTCACTGTATGTGTATGTGCTCGTTTGAATGTATGTGACGAGATATGTTGTTGTCTGTTTTAGACATTAACTATTATATTTCATTCTCTCGTTGATGCATAACGTTGATCCTTACATGCTAATGTCATTTACAGAGCGAAAATTGAAATTAGCTTTCTTTACATGTTGGATTTACATCATCATGGTTATAGTCCCTATCTTATATAGGCATCGCTGATTCTAGGCTTTCAAACTCAGCCTAGGTTTGGATTGACACCTATGAAACATGTTGTGCTTCTTTTATTAAGTAGTTTGAAAATTAGGAAATTTATCTAGTTTGGACATAACGGTACATTACCTGCGACGCTTTATGATAAGGTTCGAATTAGGGTTTTGAGGGCCAGTTTTAGATGGGACCTTTACGCTTTCCGCCAGCAAGTATAAAAGAAATGCATGAATTTTTAGTTCCCGGTCTATACTTATTTGAGTGATTTCACCAAAAGAAATTCAGGAAATTAATAAACGCCCAGTACAAAGTTTCCCGATTTTACTGGTACGTAGTAGAGAATTTCACATTATGTATTGCAGAAGCATAGGCTACTTATAAAGTACAAATGTAATTGCATTTGACTTTTGTGTGGGAAATGATGAGCTGATTATCATGGAGCGTTATTATTAATCGAGTGGGCGGTGAATTATGAAAGATTAAGGCAATTAAGTGAATCAGAACACCAAGTAATTATTTATAAGGATTTGTCAGTGTTGTCAAGATAATTGAAGTTTTTAAATGCAGATTGCTCGTATGAAAAATACAATGGTGGAGCTGTATGCCAAGATGAGCGAATAATTCTCATTACAGGACGTCTGAGCAAGAATAAATTAGAAGGACGTAATAAATAAATTTTTGAATTGGTTGGACAGTTGAGACCGTATTTCAATGTCCACATAAATGTTAGAATTTTTTGTGATCTTTTTTAACGGATTCGTAAACTAAATTGTCAATGTAGCTAATTGTTACCTACGTTAACGTGTGATTAAGTCAAATTGAAACAACCAATTGTGTTAGCTCGCAACCTTGATTATAGTAAATGTTATCACCGCCCGCGCAACCAATGTTCGTTAAATTATATGAATGTTCATTTCAATACCACTTCCCCATGTAGTGTGGTGTCTGTTCAGTAATGACAGATTGCGGATGGTTAGTTGGAACTTAGGGTCTAAATGGATGCCATATGAGCTTCACCTAAAGGAAAAATAGACTAACCAAGTTACATTAGTTAGTATATAGCTGAAAATTGTGCGCATTGTAGTGTGCGGCAGGATGGCTCAGTGGTTAGAGCACCAGGTTCAGAAGCAGACGTGCC